>JAJIYU010011647.1:0-15135 GCA_030144865.1 Tinospora cordifolia
TGATTAAATTGAGATCTTATTCAATTTGTTGTTAAAGAAAATTCAATTACCATTTGTATTCCCTGAGGACGATACCCGGACTTTCCGGATATTACTACAAGCGATCTCGTACACTTGCGGGTCCGCTAACATAATCCACCAGCCACTACAACCTCTAAGACAACTCTAATCAACCATAGTATCATGCATGTGGCCCAAAATCCTTATGATACCCTAAGGCCAACCATGTTTTTCAAAAAGCAAATTAACCCCTAGATGGAGATTAAATAGAGGAGATTTTTATTCAAGAAAAGTTTTGATGAACTACCAACAACACCTTAAGGTCAATCATCCCACAAAATAAATTATTTTCTTAATCATATGTGTCACATACGGTCAATAGCAATAATTAAAGAAACGTATTGATTATTGAATGTTTAATGTATCATTTCTCACTATGACTGGACAAGCAAAAGAACATAATTCATGACAACATCACACACATTGTAAACAAGTTCCTCATGTATAATGGTTTATGATCAATACGTTTCAAAGGCATCAAAATATTGACCTTGTTCCTAACATAGTCTTTAATGAGTTATAAGTTATTTAACTCATACAAAAAGCATGAATACCAAATCATATAACATTGATTAAGGCAAAGGATGGCATACAAACAAGTGAATGTACAACTAGATACTCTAATTATCCACCTAAGCTTATTTTCATTATCTAAGCATGCATATACATGAATAGCAAAGAAATAATAAATGAATCAATTGTTACTCACATCCTAATACTCCAAACCGTTAGTGACTATGTCTTGACTTACTCCTCAACTAGTGAATCCTCGATCACACTTATGCATACACAAATGACAATTTTTAATGTGTACTTCAGAACAATTCGCCATTCTAAACTCATATTTTTGTATGTGTTTTGCGTGTCATTTTACTCTCTAGAATTCATTGCTAGATTACCTAAAATTTGACTTAAGTATGCAGGCAAAGTGGGATGCACCTGCATCATGCTACTTTTCATTGATTCTTAGGGGTATTCCTAAAGATAGAGTAGCGTGCTATTGCACCAATGTGCAAAGCACTACTCTAGGTTGTTTACAGAGACAAGGCATTATTTTCTTTTCAATTCAAGGCCTTATTGAAGTCAGTTTTGCGAATGCTCAATACTAAAGGTGTATTAGTTTTAATGGGAGCAAGTTTCAATATATCTACTATGCTACCAAAAATGAATGATAATGTGAATCCAACAATCATTGAAACATATATCATAACATCAAAAATGTTAATCATACCTTTAATCAGGGTTCTACTAGCCTTTAGATAAGGTTTAGTGATGGTTGTAACATGTTCTTTAATAGGTGCTAAAGTCACATGGGATGGACCTATTGGAATTCCTTGTGGTGTTGGAAATAGACGTTCGTTCCTTTTATGATTTTTTTGTCCACAACAAAAACAAGTAATAGGCAATCAGGGCACAAAAGATATTGTTTAATAGTGTGTCCCAGGTGTCAACATCCAATACTATCCTTTATCAGCTCCTCATACTAACATTATTATATATATTTTATATATGTTTTGCATTAATTCGATAGGAAATAGGACATATTTATTTATAATTAGATGCATAAGTATTTCTAAGAGCATTGTATGTATTTATGAATTTTGAAAATTTTAATATAGTTTTTATCATTTATAATCATGATTTAATACCCCAGGAAATGATTTTTACTTGTTGATGCTAGATTAGACCCATAGACACACCAAAAAATTTAGATGGAAATACAAAAGAATGCAAAGTCCAAGCTCAAGCACACATTCAACACATAAAGCGAGTATCCAACATTTAGCTAAAGCCCAAGACCAAAACAAGGCCCATCCAACATTATAAAACTCATTCAACAACTTGGTCCAAGCCAAACATGAAGAAGTATAAAAATTGTAATTTGAGTGGCAGAATCGTAATTATGAACCAAAAGTGATGGCCCGACTGGAATTTGGGAATGGTAGATGGTGTAAAAATGAAGCAAAGGAGAGGGCTCAACTGGCAAAATATTAGGAACACAAAACTGTGCATAATTCACGATGGAAAATCTATAAATTTAAAGAAAAGCATGGGTAGATTAACAAGATAAGAAGACAAAAGCAAAACAAAGAAGCACAAGAAAACAACTAAGAATTGGTTAACCGAACTATGGGACTACAGTCCTATTATGATGGACCACAATCTTGCGTGAAGATTAGCAAGTATAGGATTTTTGAATTTTTAGCACGACGGTGAGACCACAATCTTGGGACTACAATCTTGTGATTAAAGGAGTCGTATTAGTGTACAATTAGGGTTTTTATGAGTCGAACATTATAAAAGACCATTGGAGATCATAATTCAATCCATTCAGAATTTAGGTTCATAGTTCAAAAACTGGAAAGGACAAGAACATCAGTAGAGCATGATTTTCTCTTTGTTCAAATCATTGATTTGTGATCTCTCAAATATGGTCGGCTAAGTATTATAATTTGAAGGATATAATTTAGATTGTAGGATCCTTTGATTTTTATTTTAATTAATCTATTTCGAGGTATTGTTTCATAGACTTTAATCTCAATGTTTTTTATTGATTGGCTACCTATAAACTGATCTCAGATTGTTGAACTAACTAGGGAGAGAAATTTAATAATTGATAATCAGAGTATAGACCTATACGAATCAATTGACTAAGAGGTTATTGATTCTATAGGAGGTTGCACGTGATTACTATATTTAATACATTAGTTTATTGCTATAAACCTCGGGAGGGCGTATTAGGCAATTTAACTGATAGGATCAAGGCGCCTCGGGAGAGGGTTTTGATTACTAGTGTTGTAACCTACAAGAACAGAATTTAGATTAATTGAAATAAAGATTAAAAGTGAATACATGATATTTTACTCTCTTAAAATCTTAGTTAATATAATTTTGAGAATCAACATTTGTTTAATTTTTGTTTGATTTTAGTTTGAAGTGTTAAAACATCAATTTGAAGCCTTAATAAAATTAATAAGAAAATTAGATTGGGATTTGAGATTTTAACCATAAACTATTCTCAGAAGATGATAATCCAGTATTTATTGTGTATTACTAATGCAATCTTGTACACTTACGATGATCCCAACAAACTCTAACTCTATAAACCTCCCCATAGACTACGATCCCTTAGATGTCGTTGTTGGAGCTAGTCCCACTGATGAGGAGGCGTCTCAACCCTAATTAGTTCTTCCCCAATACGTAATCTCTTATTTTTGTTCCATTTTCACTTGTTCTTCCCAAGGAATGATGTATACTACTCGAACGTTGGTAGAGGAGAGTGGCAAGTAGCTTTTCTATTAGTAATTTTCATTCTTTTGAATTTTGAAGTCAAATTTATAACATTTTCATATCTCTTTCCATGAGCTAGTGGCAATCCATGATGTATTACATCCACAAAAACATCTCAAAACTTTTTCATTTGTAGGGTATTAGTGGGTATCAACCCATGGTGCAAAGCAAGACAACATTGTAAATTTTTGTCCATAATCTCAAGCTATCATATTCCCTTGTTTCAACTGAATGAATCAATCCATTTATTTATCTTTTTCAACTAGCAAAAAGAAGCAATCATTAAGTGTAATAGCCTAAAAATAAATAAAATTAGTTTAATGGTATGAAGAGTCATTTGAAAAAAAGGATATATATATATATATATATATATATGTATATATATATATATATATATATATATACATATATACATTTGTATATTAGTTAAAAAAACAAAATAAAATAATATAAAATAACTAATAAAAAAATATTATCTAAATTTCATCAACCATGAAAGATTTAATAAAATTAATTTTGGTACATAACATATAGCAAAAACATAAGATACCATAGAGAAAAATAATATAAAATTTGTATATTTAGATGTAAAACAAGGTGTAGCATGACATATCATGTGTTTTCATGTAAAAGTTTGATTCGTAAATTGACTACAACTCAAAAAAAGGCCACCCACTCCTTTCCCACATCCAAATAGAGATTAGGAAGCAAAGAGTTTGGATAAAATCAAATACCACAAAGATAATCACTCATACTCATATCTTTATTAAATACAACCTGTTAATCCTATCCTTATCTACCTTTGACGTCTCCTATTCTCTTTTATCTCCATAAATTGACTTCTCTCTTGCTCTTCCGTCCCTGGTTGACTTTAGACATTAACATAAATTAACATAAGTTAACATAAGAGAGAAATGTGTTCTGTAAGGTATTAATCTTATGCCATATCTTCTCTTCTTTCTTTTTCCACTCCTTAGGTGCTGATTTCTTTCTCCTTCTTCTTGTTCTAGTCGACTCCCAAGGTAATCCATAGAGGAACATCCAAAAATGGTTGAGAGCACATGCATTGAACAGCCATAACTTCAATTTTCAAGGTAATTCTCTTCAAAATCCTCACACCATCTTTTGCTCTTTTGTTTTCTTCTTCTTTTCATCCTCTTAATTTGATCATTCTTCACATCAAAAATTTTTGAGATTTTTTTTCCTATTTCCATCATTAAAATAGAAATGTCAGTCCATCCAAAAAGTATCCAAGAACTCTCTTTTGAAGTATACATAACAAACTCGACAATTTGGGCAATGGTAGTAAGGTATAATGATTTCATTCCATTCTAATGCTCACTTTTCGATTTCTAGCAATTAATCTAATGCATCGAAAGAAGAGACTTACTTTAGCTCCGATACTTATCACCCCAACTCATGAAGTGTATACACTCTATACTAATGCATCGAGAAATGTTTAGGTGTTGTACTAATGCAAGATGGTAAGGTTGTTGTCTATGCCTCACGACAACTAAAGGTACATGAACAAAACTATCTAACTCATGACTTGGAGCTAGCAGTTGTTGTTTTTGACTTGAAAATTTGGAGACATTATCTATATGGAGAGAGATTTAACTTGTACTCAGACCATAAAAGTCTTAAACACACATACACCCAAAAGGAGTTAAACCTCATACAAAGAAGATGGATAGAATTCTTGAAAGATAATGACTTTCAACTTCACTATTGTCCCAAAAAGGTAAATGTGGTAGTAGATGCTAGAGCATAAAATATAGTAAAACTAAAGAAGAAGAATGTCAGATGGATCAATTGATAGAGAGTTATAATGTGGTGTTAGAAAATATGAGGATGAAGCAGGATTATTCACCATGGTGTGTTAGTCAAATCTACTCCAACAGATCAAAGAAGAGCAAAAACAGGATAGGTGGATCTTAGATCTTATTGAAGATATTAAACAAGGCAAACACAGTTGTTTTAAAATTAATATAGATGGCATGTTGAGATTGGGCAACAAGGTTTGTGTACCTGAGAGCAGGCAGAGTAGACAGATGATATTAGATGAGGAACACCAGACTAGATATAATATGTATCTTGGAGGTGACAAGATTTACCGGAATCTCCCTAAGACTTATTGGTGGAAAGGGATGAAGAAAGGCATAGCTACATATGTCTCTAAGTGTTTAACTTATTAGCAAGCAAAAGCTAAACACAAGTGACCCACAAGTTTGCTCCAACCTCTTCCTATACTAAAGTGAAAATGGGACAACATCACAATGAATTTCATTAGCATGTTTCCTAAGATTCAGAAAGGAAAAGACACTGTGTGCGTTACAGTTGATCGTCTCACAAAGTTAGCTCGCTTTCTACTGATCAGATCCACATAGTCGATTAGCAAACTAGGAAACTGTATATTCAGGAGATATGAGACTACATGGAGTACCCAAGACTACAGTATCAAACTGAGATGCGAGGTTCACATCCCAATTTTGGCAAACTCCACAAAAATAGTTGGGTACCAGATTGATAATGAACATAGCATTTCACCCATAGATAGATGGATGGTCAGAGAGAATAATAAAGATCTTGGAGGATATGTTGAGAGCATGTGTTCTAGATTTCGAAGACAATTGGAGCAAGCACTTGCATTTAGCCGAATTTGCCTACAATAATAGCTATCAAGCAAGTATCGAAATAGTACCCTATGAGGCTTGATACAGTAGACCTTGTAGATCACCATTAGGTTTGGCAAATTTGGAAGATAGAGCGCTTACTAGACCAGACTTAGTAGAGTAGATGAATGAACAATTAAAATTGATTTAGAGGAGATTCACAAAAGCTTAGAGCAGACAGAAGAGCTATGCTGATAGACAGAGGAGACCCCTAGAGTTCTAGCAAGGTGACAAATTATTCATGAGGGTTAAACCTCAAAAGTTTATTAGAAAGTTTGGACACAAGGGAAAACTGTCATCAAGATTTATTGGGTCATTTTAGATCACATGGCAGGTCAAAGAATGTGCATATGAGCTCGATCTATATAACTAGATGTCCTCGATTCATAATACCTTCCACATATTGACCACTCACATATCATCCACTGCGAGGAGAGACGGGTACAAAACAATGCCACATATGAGGAGTCTACAGTCAGTATACTAGATCATAAAGTATAGAGCCTAAGGACAAAGAAAATTTCACTTTTCAATGTCTTTTGGAGGCATCACGACATCGAGAAAGCAATGTGGGAATTAGAAAGTGAACTACGAACCAAATATCCCAATCTACTCACTAGGAGCACCCAATCAACATTGTTGCGGATATCTAACAATTTAGGTAAGCTATTTCAAATTTCGATGATGAAATTTAAATTACTGTGGGTAGATTGTCATAACCTATAAATAAATAAATGGATAAATAAATGAATTTAGTTTAGTGGTATGAATAGTCATTTGAAAAACAAACGTTATATACATGAAAATAATGTATATACACATATATTCATTATCTATACATGTATATATTAGTTAAAAACATTATAATAAAAAAATTAATTAATTAATTAATTAATAATATTATCTAAATTTCATCCACCAATAATAGATTTAATAAAATTAATTTTGGTACATAAAATATAGCAAAAACTTGAGGTACCATAGAGAAAATAATATAAAATTTGTATATTTAGATGTATAAAAAGGTGTAGCATGTTATATCATGTGTTTTCATGTAAAGGTGTGATTCCTAAATTGACTACAGCTCAAAAAAATGCCACCCACTCCTTTCCCACATCCAAATAGAGATTAGGAAGCAAAGAGTTTGGACAAAATCAAATACCACAAAGATAATCACTCATACTCATATCCTTATCAAATACAACCTCTTAATCCTATTCTTATCTACCTATGACGTCTCCCAATCTCTTTTATCTCTAAAATCGACTTCTCTCTTGCTCTTCCCTCCCTAGTCGACTTTGGAAGTTAACATAAATTAACACAAGTCAATGCCAGAAGGAAACATGATACAAAGTTGAAATTGCATGCAATCCATTCTATAAGGTATTAATCTTACGCCATATCTTCTCTTTTTTTCTTTTCTCCATTATTTTTCCACTCCTTAGGTGCCGATATTTTTCTCCTTCTTTTTCTATTTGACTCCCAAGTTAGGCCATAGAGGAACATCCAAAAAGGGTTAAGAGTACACGCATTGAACATCCATTACTTTACTTTTCAAGGTAATTCTCTTCATAATCCTCACACCATCATCTTCTCTTTTATTTTCTTCTTATTTTCATCCTCTTAATTTGATCATTCTTCCTATCAAAAAATTTTGAGATTTTTTTCCTATCATTAAAATAGAAATGTAAATCCATCCAAAAAGGATCCAAGAACTCTCTTTTGAAGTATATGTTACCAACTCCGTGATTCAGGCAACCATAGAAAGGTATAATAATTTCCATTCCTTTATAATTCTTACTTTTCAATTTCCTACAATTAATCTAATGCATTAGAAGATTATAAGCCTATGGAAACATGAAAATTTGAAGGAAATCATGTCTACATGAGGGAAAGGATCAGATCAAATATGCATGCATGCTCATGAAATAACTGACTACACATGCCATATGCAGGGTGTAGTAATCAATATGTTAAAATAAGGTAAATAATGGATTAATTGATGAAAAAATAGCAAGTTAGGTCACTGGAAAATTATTAACATAGTTGCACAAGACGTTAATTTTAGGACATTATGATAGAGCATACAAACAAGGCATGTATTCATGAATTAACTAGTGCATATGCATGATTAAGGGGTAGTTGAGTGTAGTTGCAATTGATGTCAGGTTTCCATACATTTAGAGGTCAAAAACTAACAAGTTAGATTGCTAGAAAATGGAGATCTACGTTACATATAATGTTAATATTGAAGTGTTGTAAAATAACACACTTATAAGACATGTATGCATGAAATAATTAGCCTACATGCATGTTTAAGGGATGTGAGCATGATAACAGGTGGTGTGTTGTTTGATGCATGTATGAGTGAAAAACCAGCAAGATAGCTAGATGAAAATTGAGGATTTAATGTGCTTAAGCGATTAGAAATTAGGTGTAAGGCTTACCATACATCAAATGATGAAAATATGCATTAAGTTATGAAAACAACTATGATTTCATGCACTTGATGCATGTTGACTGTGGCTGAACATTTAATGGCCTTAAAACTGTTTACAAAGGTCTAAAAAATAGTTAGAGGGTGAATGTTCATAGTTTGAAAAGGGGCAGTTAAATCTAACAATCGAATAAGGGCAACAATGCGCATTGAGTGCACTAAAAAGGCGAATGGTGCACTGTTTGTTATGTTTGGTAAGAAATTAATCAATTTATAATTTGAAAATATTATATGATGTTCAAGTACTAAAAATAATTATTTTAAATATTCTATAGTGGGAATGTATGATATTCGGGACTAAAGTGCAAGAAGAGAAAGGGTTTGAAGATTTGCTTTAACAAGGTCGAGATGATTACCCTACTCTTTAGTTTTATCTAAGTTTTAAAATATGGAATGTGATGTTTGTTTATATTGATTGAATACTAGAAACATGCTAGGATCTGACTATAAAATGTTGAATTTGATCCATGTATGATGTATAGTTGCTAACATGTTATACGACCCAAAGTTTTAGGAACATCGTTTCAAAATAATATGTTGTATAGATCGTATGCTGATTAACATGATCTGTGTGACCTCATGCATGATTACTTGTTTTCATAGTCTTTCATATATCCTTGAATTATGAGATGATGAACATGCTAGGATTTGAAGATGGTCTATCGCTTTAAAATAAGAGTAATAAAGATCTAAACCACATATCGAGGAGTTGATCGACCATTAGGTGTTATCATGGGTGTCCCTAACCCAAACTCGACTTCGGTTGTTTATTTGTTTCAAGAGATTGACACTACTACAATGATGGTGATAGTGGTGAGATGAAACTAAGGGTCACAGAGGACCTCACTCTCTAGTTAGGGTCTTAATAGGTAACCAGCCTTTGGGTGTTACCTCTGGATGATATCCCGAACTAAAGGGGGACAACGAGGTGAATCCTTTCAATCTTAAAGACAACCCAAAATAATTAAACTGTTTGAATTGCCTAATATTTGATAAGTGTGTGCATGTTCTATAATTTTACTTGAATAATATTTGAGATGTATTGTGTATGATTCATTGAGCTCTTGAGCTCACCCCACTCCTTTTTTAGGTAACCATTGAAGATGTTGTGCTGACCAGTATTGTTGAGTCATTCCTTAGTAATAGTATGCCTCACTGTTGAGGACATTGTAGGAATAAAAATTTATTTTCTATTATTGTTGAGCATGTGACCCACTACATTTGTTTATATGTTAATTTTATTTACTAGTTGTAGTTTGACCATTCGGCCAAATATTAGTTATTTTTTTATGTTCCTTTAAACTAGCATGTCATCCCATATTTTTTAACTGTTAATGTCAATCGAATTATTTATCTATACACGATTGTGTGTCCAAGAGATTATGTTTATGGTAATATAATAGTAATGTTCTAGTTCTTGATTGTGATATATGGATGCATGAAAATGAATATGTTAATGGGTCAAGAATCGGGGTGTTACATTAAGCATCTTCTGAAATTTTTCTAAAGAGGTAACACCTTGATGTCTTCTAATTATGGAATTCCACCACTGTTTTTCATCATCCGTGAGTTTAATGAATCAAATTTTATCTTGGTCCCTAACTTGCACGTTATCAACGATGGTTTTTATTCTCATCAACCAATTTTTGCAACTTCCAAAACCAAACCCCTTGCAAATGTTGGAGGTTCTTGCATTTTTAAAGCTTAAATCACCCTATTGTAGTGTTTACGTTCTTTCTCATAACTATAATCTCCCATTACTAGGGTTGTATTGCAACATTAGGTATTACCTCAATGACCTTGACACTGCTAGCACCTACTTTTGAGACAATCGATGCAAGGCCTTTGTATTTCCTCTTTTATTTTAGCTATCATTTTCATTAGCTAAGCAGTATTCTCCCACTACATGAGTTTCATCTCCTTCATCCTTTTGAGTTATTCCTTATGCGAATCCAAAGTTTTCTGGTTTCCTCCTCCTTAGATCTATCAATTTATTAAAAAAGAATGAAATGCATTAAATAACACTAACAAATTTATAATGTAATTTTAGCTATCCATACAAAGAAACATAACATTGTGTAAGGTTTTTCATCTTTTTAAGGCTTTTAAACCTAGGCTTTGATGCTAATTTTCTTCGAAACCTTTCTTGGTTGATGTTACAACAAACATAAAAATCTTCAAACAAGCCAAATATGACATATCATTAATCTTGTAAGTCATCCCAACTAAATCACCTCTTTTGAAAAGAAATTTCAATAGAGTCTCTCCTAAAAATTTAACATATCCACAAATAAAAATCACTCAATAAATCATAATCAATATCTACAAAACATTTATCTATTTCATTGTTATCTAACTTATCCACATAAAATCCATAACCTAAACATAAAATCCATCTAGATGACTATAAGTGTATATCTAAAAATAATACAATCAGAATAATAATTACAACTTAACAATATGACATTTGTCTAAAAGAAAGAAAGACTAGCAACTATTAGTCCACTTTTACTTTTCCTATTTTGTCAAAACCTAAGGAAAATATCAAGGAACATGGTGAGCAAACAATAAGCTCAATGAATAATCCAATTTATGGCATCACATAGACATCATACATATAAAAAATAAAATTTAAAAACAAATTTTGAAATCTTGAGCAAATGAAATAAAAATAGCATGCATGGATAGTTTAATACATGAATATGCATTTCTTTTAAAAACAAAAACCATCCTCCTCCCTTTAAATAATAGAATGAGTTTGTTCCTCGTGTGCATAAATGAGTACACTGACTTTTAATTTGCAACAACCTTCAAATACTATTTCAAATACGTGCATTTGTCAAAAATACATAAATAATATTTTAACTTGGAATTAGATATAATTATATAAGTTGGTAGTGAGAAAATGGAATCTTGATGAATTCTAGAAAAGAAATATAATACAATGGTTTATAAATAGAAAATCTATATATATATAGCAATAGAAAAGAGAGAGAGAGAGAGAGAGAGAGAGAGAGAGAGAGAGAAAGAGAGAGAGAGATGACATGAGTATAAGACAAGAAGAAAAGGAGAAGTGGTGATGGTATGACCACATGGCATGCACGATGAAGTAAATAAAACAACACATTTCATATGGGTTACTTTCTTCATTTCAAATTCTTGCAACAATAAACAAGGAAAAAAAAACCATTTTCCTTCATTTTTTTCAAGGTTGTATCTCCCTCAATTCTTAGCCAAATCTTACAAAATTGAGCTCGTTCAACAGAGCAGAGCAAGTAGAAGAACATATTTGAAGCTCAACTACTAAGGCAAAGATTTGGACGTTGAATTTGTTGGCACAACAATGAAGGTATACTCATTTTTATGATAAAACTTGAGTTTCCATCAAATTTGTGTTATGATTGGATAATGGTGTAAACCATGAATTAAAAGTTGTAATTGGGTTTAAAAGGAAGACTTTCGTGGTAAGAAACCATATCAAACCATGACTAAATGGTTAATAATAGTGAAAAAACTCGTGGTGTTGGAAGCCATCCAACATTTAGCCCAATTTTCAAGCACAAAGCCAGGGGTAATGACCTTACTTCACAACCCTATAACTTTTGCTTCGGTGAACCATGATGAATAAAGCCTAGAGAACTTGAAACTAGAATATATCGTGACCAAATTGAGGAAAAAAATGAAAGATTTTGGTGCTAGTTTGATCACTCAAACCATGGGATGCACATGCCTAGCTGAACTCTCAGACATGTTTCGATAACAAAAACTATTCAAGTTAAGTATAAAACTAGGCTTGAAATCCATGGTACGGTGCTCTAAAATTATAATAATTGGACCACTAGTTGATCTTGATATGAGGTCTATATTGGTGAAGGTTGACTAAAAACGCACAAGTGGATTTAAGATAATAGATCCATGAAGATGTTATGTGGGAACAATTTGACAAAAACCTATCCTTTGGGCTTAAGATCACAAATAGGAAAATCTATGTTAAAGTTGTCCTATGAGGCCGAACCTTGGTATTTAGAACCATCAGATATCCACTTATTTAGTTTCCAAAAATTAACACAAACTAAGTTTGGGAAGGGGGGTAATCAAAATAAAAACTAGACCTTGTTGACAGACTTTGTCATTGCAATTGTACATACAATATGACCTAAAAACCTAAGCAAATGATGTCCAAAAATCCTAAAAAATAATTTTTGGGGATTCATTAAAGGGCCTAGTTCCAATCTAAAAAGTTTGATAGCATTTCAACAGATGGACGTGTCTCAATAAAATTGAAAAATTTATTACTCAAATTAGGCACTTGATTTGGATATGGACAAATGTGCAGTGAGATTATGGGTGTAAGCCACCCAACCAACCCGACCTTACCCGACGAAACCTGACCATTTCGGGTCAGATCAGGTTGGGTTCACACAACAAAAGAAGTCGGGTCAGGGGGGTGGGTCAATAACCCTCATTAGGTCGGGTCGGGTCGACATCAAAAACGTCGAATCAAACCCGACCCGACCCGCAGGATGCCCTAGGTGATGAAACCTCAAACCAGATCTGAAAGTTGAAATGCAGGTTTTTTTTTCTTAGTTCCATGGTTTACTACTACTGTTCTACTATTATCGTCTTTTCCACCTAACTAGCCTTCCAAATAGCAGATTCGCAGCACTTCGTCTTCTCCGAATCTCCAAAAATCATAGCACTTCATCTTCTTCAAAAATCGTAGTGCTTCGTCTTCTCCAAATATCACAGTCTTTGATCTGTTTCTTTCATGTCAACCTCTATGTTTCGTTCATCTTCTCTCATAGGCTCACAGCCCTTCACCCCTTCCTCTTTGTTTCATTCGTCTTTTCCAGATCGCGTCTTCTCCAGATCTCATCTTCTCCTCTCCCTTCGCAGCTTCTCCTTTCCCTTCCAAATTGCAGCCATCAACAGTTCGAATCTCAGTTTTTCCAAATTGAGCCTCTCCAGATCGCATCTTCTTCTCTCATCTTCTCTAGATCGTAGCTTCTCCTCTCTATTTCTCTTCCTTATGCACCTCTCGACATTGTTTCTTTTCTTCTCCAAATTGCAGCAACTTCTCCTCTTGGTAATGTGTGGGTTTTTTTTTTAGTTTTGTGAGACGAAGAAAAATAATAATGGATTATTGTTTTTCCTCTTTTGCAGTTGCCGGTTGCAGTCATTTGAAGCTCTCATTCTCTCAACAAATCGATTTGTATAGCGACGCAGCCTCAATATAGTAACTTTTTTTAATTCGTTAACGTAGTTTCTTTCTTTGTGCTTGATTGATTGTTTAATTTAGTTGATTGATAGTTTTAGTTTTTAGATTTTTATAGATTTTGTGTAAATTTGATATTTTAAACAAATCTATGTTTTTTATTCAAGATCTTATTTGAATCATAAAATTTAAAATTAATTATATTTATTTCTTATGTATATTTGATAGTTGAGAGATATAATAAAAAATCTATTTTTTGATAAAATTAAAAATATGTTTTCTTTTTGTTGTTGATGACATTGTTTGTTCTTTGTGTAAAATCTATTTTCTAATATAAAAGAAATTTGGTGTTATTTTTTAGAAGTTTTTTTTTTTGACATAAGTTTGATATTTTGACTTTTGAGACATAATTTATTAATCAAAACTTATTTTGTAGTATGAAATATGTTTTATGATTATTTTGGTTATTTAGAAATGTATAAGTTTGATATTTTAAACAAATCTTTTTTTTGTTCAAGATCTTATTTGTATCATAAAAATTAAAAATTAATTATATTTATTTCTTATGTATATTTGATAGTTGAGAGATTTAATAAAAATCCATTTTTTGATAAAATTAAAAATATATTTTCTTTTTGTTATTGATGACATTATTTGTTCTTTGTATAAAATCTATTTTCTAATGTAAAATAAATTTGGTGTTATTTTGTAGAAGTTTTTTATTTTTTGCATAAGTTTGATATTTTTACTTTTGAGACATAATTTATTAACCAAAACTTGTTTTGTAGTACGAAGTATCTTTTTTTATTATTTTGGTCTTTTAGAAATGTATAAGTTTGATATTTTAAACAAATTTGTTTTTTTTAAGATCTTATTTGTATCATAAAAATTAAAAATTAATTAAATTTATTTCTTATGTATATTTGATAGTTGAGAGATTTAATAAAAATTTATTTTTCGATAGAATTAAAAATATGTTTTCTTTTTGTTATTGATGACATTATTTGTTCTTTGGGTAAAATCTATTTTCTAATATAAAAGAAATTTTGTGTTTTTGTTAGAAGTTTATTTTTTTTAATAAGTTTGATATTTTAACTTTTGAGACATAATTTATTAATCAAAACTTGTTTTGTAGTATGAAATATCTTTTTTAATTATTTTGGTCTTTTAGAAATGTATGTTTGATATTTTAAATAAAATATGTGACGACCCATGTTTTGATACGCAAAAATATTCGAGTTCGACATATGTATTTTCTAAAATTTTTAATTGGAATAGAAGGATTTACCTCAATTTTCTCAATTTTATATTATTTATTGAAGAAAAATGAGAAAAAATACAAATTTGAGGAGAAAATATGTGAAATTAGAAGGAAAATGTGTTTTCTTGAGGAAAACAAT
>JAJIYU010011648.1:0-15128 GCA_030144865.1 Tinospora cordifolia
AATAGTTAATAAAATTTTTTTCTCTAATAGTGATATGGTTGATTCAAACACTGTACAAAAGTTAAATCCAATCTCTTTCACTTACTCTCTCTCTCTCTCTCTCTCTCTCTCTATCTATCTATCTATAAAATTAAATAACAACTTTATTTGGTGTAAATAGATTCTTTCAACAATTAAAGGTTGCAAACTATTTGCTTCATTGATGGTGAAGATCTATCATTAAAGTTTCTTTCTCAAATTGATGAAGATGAAAAATAGAATCCGACCTTTCTGAATCGAGAGTAGCAAGATCAACTTTTGCTCTCTTTGATGCTTTCATCCATGACAAATATCATTCTTCCAAGATTATTAAAATATAATTCTTTCTTTCTTCCATGATGAATCAAAGCAAAAGTCTCTCAATGCAAGACTCAACTACCAAGTGTTAAGAAAGAAGCCTCGTCGTTGAATGGGTACCTCTTCAAAATACACAATTGTGTGAATCTTTTTTCTTTGGTTTGACATAGTCTTCCTATCAACGAACGTCTTGATGCAATCTTTGAAGAATTATCATTAGAATATGGTATTTTCATTCTTATAGTTGAAGCAAGATATGATAACAATACAATTGAGGAAATTGAAGATTTGCTCATGGCATCAACCTTGAATTAAGAAGAATCATCCCCTTCTTGATAATGATTCAGTTCTTTCTTCTCCTCGGGCTTATGTAACAAGTTGAAACTCCTCTCACTTGCAGCAACAACCTCGTCAAGGACTTCATCCCTTCTTTTGATAGCCATTTGTATATACTCTGGTGGTAGAGGTTGATCATCCTTTACTCCAAGCTTTTGTGGCTCTTCTCCTCAATTTTGACAAGGAGCTGGTTGATCTCGAGGACATGTTTATTAAATACTTCCAAACCACAATGCCAACTATGTGGTAAATTTGGACTTCTAGGGGTTAATTGCTCTTATAGATTTGATCAATCTTTTCAAGGACCTATTAAGTAATCTTCCTCAGCAAAAGCAAATGCTTCTCAATTTCAACAAGAAGTTAGGATATTTGATCCTTCTTTTTCTTCAGTTACTCATGATCCATTCATTGGCACTAGATTTTGTGTTACACCTGCTGGTGCAATTAATCCACTTTAATATCAAGATTGTGGTGCTTCACACCATGTTAGAGTTGATGAACACAATCTCTTAGCTATGGTTGAATATAATGGTTTAAATCAAGTGCAATTAGGTGATGTTCATAGTCTCCTAATAATACACATACAAAAACAAATTTCTATCTCTCCATTATGTTTTACATGTTCCAAATATCACTAAAAATTTCTTGAGCACATCAAAATTTTATGCTCGTAAAAATGTCTATTTTGAGTTTTATTTTAATGCTATGTTGTGAAGGATTAGGTCTCCAAGACTATCCCACTGAAGGGGAGTCTTAAAGATGGCATTTATACATTGGACAACTCACATGTTTCAATCAAAGATACTTTATAAGACTCTTCCTCTTGTTCTATTGCCATGGCAATTGTACCCTCTACTTAATGTACTTCTTCTTTGCACTCTTTATTTCAATTGTGTTATAACAAGTTAGAGCGTACCTACACCAAAATTGTAAAGAGCGTATTAAAATCTTACAACATTTCCTTTTTAAATAAAGATGATAACAAATTCTAAATTCCTTCTTGTGTTGGTAAATCTCATCATCTTCATTTTCTTTATTTGACATAATATATTTCTCTCATCTTGAATTGATTGACACTAACTCATGGGGACCCTGTCTTGTCTTGTATGCAAGTTGTAGATGTTACATTTCCTTTATTGATGCATATTCAAAGTGTACTAGGATTTGTATGTTAAGAAATAAGTATGAGACGTTACAAACTTTTATTGATTGGAAACACAAGTTGAACTTCTATTGAATTTACAAATCAATTCTTCAAAGTATAGGTCGTAACGAATACATTGCTCTCTTTTCTTTTCTCAAATTTCATAGAATTCATCATATGCTTTCTTGTCCTTATGCTCAAGCTTAAAATGTTGTAGCTTAGAAGAAGCGTACACAAATTGTTGAGCATTCTTTTACTTTACTTGCTCAATCATCAATGCCTTTTAAGTATTAAGATGAGGCTTTTCAAACCAATGTTTACCAGTTTAATGGTTTGCCTTTCTTATTTTCATCACCATTAGCTCCTCATCAACTTCTTTTCAATGTCAAACCTAATTATACATAACTAAAAACTTTTGGGGGCCGTTATTTTTCCAACCTTAGACCATATAATGACCACAAGTTGCAATTTTGATCAACTAAATGTGTGTTTCTTGGTTACAACCTCAATCAAAAGGGATACAAATGTCTTGATCCCAATGGTAGAATTTATATATTTCTAGATGTCATCTTTGATGAAACAATTTTTCCCTTTTCAACGTCCCAATATTTTTCTAATGCCTCCTCTTAAACACATTATTCTCTTTTTTCACTTACCTCACCTATTATTCCTCTTTTTTTTTTCCTTCTCATTCATCCACACCTTCTTCATTAAATCCTTTAGCTTCTTCCCCTGATCTTGCAACTGCTATTTCTCTTAGTTTACTTTCTTCTTCTCCTATTCATTCTTGTAACACTCCCTTTCTAATTCATTTTTTCTCAATATGGTTTATTAATTCCAAAAATGTTTAAACCTAGAAACACTTTTTGGATCATTTGAAAACCTTTCTTTCTACCAAAAAAAAAAAAACAAAAACAAAAAACAAAAAAATTCATTTTTATAATGATCTGTGTAGTGTTGGGCATCTCAAAGGGCAGATGTTACCTTTTTGTTTTATTCTCTTTAATCTTTTTCAATTTATCATCATCAACTTTAATAATACTTTTTTCTTTGATTTCAAAATCGCTTTTGTACCAAAGGTGGAACATAACCATGCAATAAAACATTTTCATACAATAACTTTTTCTGAAGCTCATAGTTATGGATTAAAATATCTAAATTTTGATTGATCTAGTGGGCATATCAAGTACATCAACATTTTCATTAGGGCACCTAACCACTTTTTCAATAATGGTCATTGGTTAAATTTCCAGTTTACATGAAAAATGAAAGATACCTAGACACTACATATGAAACTTTAACCCCATCAATGGGTACCTGCAAGACTAATGGATTGTTTGTTTCTACAATCTTTCTAACTATGAACACATACATGTCAAACATACAACCATTGTAGTATAGTAGGCGATACAATTTTAGTTATGTTTTAGTTGGGCTAGGTAGGGTGGCCTACCCTAAGTGGTCCTTGTACTCTTGGTTAAGTGACCCCGCAAGAGCATCAAACACTTCGAGGGTTGTGCATTTGTATACCCCTCGGTCCTTTAAATGGACTGGGTGTATATTTAATGCACGATTAGTCTCACATGTGATGACAAGCTTGTCTTTGAAATGAGATGTTGTTATGTTGACCACCAATGGATGCCTACAGTTCAACCGTCACTTAAAGTTGAGTGTTATCTTTTTAATAATCTTTTAAGTATCATCATGCATCATAATCTCAATATCATATAATTAAATCAGTAAACCAACATTATTGTGTATTATGCCCAATAAATCTATCCTTTGCTATGAATCGTCAAGCCTCTTTCATGGTTTGGTGGCAACATGTGCATCATCTTTCATGCATATGCTCTAATGACTATTGTGGTCTCATGAACAATCCAACATGACGTGTAATTTTAAACAAGTCATACACACAATCATCATATCAACTGTCACATTTTCGAGCATATGCATCAATAATCAAATAAAACTCAATAGCGCATTGTGGACTACACTTAGGACAAATCATGTGTAACATGCATGTAAGCATGGTTAGAGAGAATGTAAAAGCATCGCCATCCCAATCTAGCAAGTGCGCTTGAATGCCATGCTTCAACCATTGTGTATTCTATTTGACCTACGTGTACATAGATGCTCATTTTTAGTGTGTATTCATTGTCCTAAATCATCATCTTAAACTTGTGTTTTAAGATGTGTATATGGTACACATGTACTATTTAGAACCCCTCTTTAGGATCTCGAACATCGGCCAAACATGTGCATGAAATTGAGAATTTTAAAAAATCACCATTGAATTTTAGAATGTAGCACATCGCGTAGCATGCTACTATGTACATTCTATACATAGAACAATGCATATTTCTAAGTTTGGTTTGCGCTCCATGCACATCTGTTTCATGCATTCTTTTGCTTGTTTTGTTTGTCTCTCAGAACTCTACAATGTCATGATGGTTAGGGCCTTTGGTTTCCCAAGATTTAAGGTCAAAATGATGCATTCTTATCTCTTGAAACTGATATGACAACAATTGTATTTGCATGTCAACCACCCAACTTTGGACAATTGGTTCTTGTTTCTTAGGTCACCACTTCAGACCATCTTTGTGGCGTTTTGAAGGTGGTTCTGGGTACTTCCTAAAGGTGCAACATTCATGGTTTCACAAGTGCATTATTAGTTTTAAAATGAAACCTAAATTGGGCTGGTCACTGTAGTTTTAGAGCCTCAAATTTGAGTGTGCGATAACTTTGTGAGCTCGATTCAAGGTTTATCGACCATGGATTTGCTCTATTCTTGTAGCATTGCAATCATGACAAAGGCGACAAACCAAAGTATTCATGACTATGTGTGATTTGGTCCATGTTTTGTAGAAACATCAACCCAAAGTGGGTAAAAAGATCATGATAAACTATAATGACTTTTATATGTATGTGAGTTCGATTTCTTTCACATAAGTCAATGGAAACATAAAAGGGTTTTGGAACACTTAAAATGGGCTTAAAATAGTGTTTCTTCAGCTCCTCAAGAACCCTCACTTCCTTCACACTTGCACACACTTAACACAAGATAAATTTTGCAAAATGGGGACCGCAATCCACCATCATCCAATTTATAATCATTAGGAAAGGTGTAGGCCTTGTAGGGGTTGGTGAAAGGCTCCTGATGGTCCTCCATAGGTGTATGGTGGTACTCGACCACTCATAGAGGTGTGCCATGTTGCTTGGAGAAGATGGACTTATATTAAAGGTGGTGGCTGGTGTTTGTTGTTCATGACAGTCTTGTAATCATGGTGAAATGATCATCTTTGACTCAAGATATTATGCATTTGGGAAAGTCTCATCATATGATCTTGGCATGGTTATAAAGCTCTAAGTCCCTCTTACACATTTGTGTACGTGTGGCCTTTTATGAGCCCCTTTATTGATGACAAAATGTCTATGAACTTGACCACACTACCCTGTTCACTGTAAGTATTGCTAGGCAGCGAACCATAAGGCTGCTTATGAGCAGGTTAGGGTTGGGTTTCGACCTCAACCCCTCCAAATCGAGTGGCATCAAAACACCACCTAATGCCACCAGCCACCCAACTTGGGCATAGGGTGATTACAGACTCGACCTATCTTAGGGTGGGTCGAGCCCATGGGTTGTTGGGTGGACCCAATGTAAAAAAAAATTGCATAAAATTCTTTTATATTTTCTTGAAAAATAGACAGTTTTAGCTTAACATTTATTTTTTTATGTTTTCTTTTTTACATTAAAACTAAGATCATATTTTTCAAAAAAAAATATTTTTAAATTAAAAACATATTTTTGCTTTTTATTAGAACCTTTAAAAAATCTCAAGAAACCTATATAAAAATTTCTCATACAAACATTTATATATTACTAAAATAATTAACCTTTCGGTGAATTTTTGGCAACAAACTTTATAAAATAAAATTAGCTACATAACCTGTTAAGCTAATATAACTTGTTAAGCTAATATAACAATCCCTGTAGTATATAACCTGTTAGTGTTCAACCCACTAAAAGGCCTTCTGACGGATCTTTGACAATTTAGCTAGGCAACTTGTTAAGCAAATTAACCTGACATATTATCAAATTCATCCTACATAAACTTGCAAGTTAATAAGACTTTTAGCTATAAACCTACAATACAAAATTATCAAATTCATCCTACATAAAAATTCAAATTCAACAATGTCAAATCCACTAAAATATAAGTTTTACAACTCAAAATACAACATGCATAACAACTTTAATTTAGACTGAAGTTTTAAAACTTTAAAGTATTGTTTACTTCACAGTACTCTCATCTTGACCTTGATCATTTTGAAATTACTTTACACGTCAATCCAAGAGGCTGAAAAAAAGAAAAAAAAATCATAAGCATAAATGACATAGAACTAAAAAATCAAAAAAGCAAATAGTGTGGTATAACTTACATGAAGTAATGTTATTCAACATCAAGTGTCATTATGACGACCCATATTTTTCACACAAAAATTAATGAGTTTGATGTATGCGTTTTCATGTATTTTTCAAAAATTTTAATAAAAATACATGAATTTTTCTAATTTTCTCTAAATTTAATAATTTATTGAAGAAAATTAGAATAATTGAAGAATACAATTTTGAGAAGAGAATACATTGAATTATAGTGAAAATATAATTTTTGGGAGAAAATATAATTTTTCAGAGTGATTATTGAATTTTTGGGGTGATTATTGGATTTTTGGGAGAAAAATGCTAAATTTTGAAAAAAAGGTGTATAAATGATGAAAATTGAGGAATAGTAAAGATTTTTGATGAAAAATTCTCTAAGTGGAGGAATCAAATAATGATAAAAATAATAAAGGAAAAAATGGATTGAATAAATATATATATATATACACACACACACACACACATATATATATATATATATATATAAGAAAGAGGAATAATAGAAAATGAAATAAACAAAAAAAATTGGTTGCTGGGTTTCGACCACAACCCAGTGCATGGGCTCACGGTCCCATGCATTTAGGCCGCTAGCGAGGGCCCAGGCCCACGCCAACACGCTGGGCGCGTGGGCCTCTAGCTCGCGCGAATTTGATCCGGGGCATGGGCTGGCCCACGTGCCCCAATTTCTTCTCTTCCTTGATTTTTCTTCAAATTTCCTGCAAATTTTCTAGGTTTTTTTAGTGAGGAAAACCAGCAAATCCATGGTTTTGAGCCATGATTTTGCCAATCTAATCTACCTCTTCACTAAGCCAATACATAGAGACAATAAGACACTTTGCATGGCAGCTCATGAGCCATGTGGATGGCCACATGGCACCCCTTGTTGCCATGCAAGGACCTTAACATGTAACAAAACCTCAACTCATGAGCAGATTTCTATTTCTATTTTTGCAATCCATCTTCAACAATCTGTTTCTCCCTCATTTTGAATCTGTTTTCTATGTTCTTGGACTTGTTGAAAAGCTCTTAGTCCCCTCTACAACATTGCACAAGCCATTGGTCGAAGTTTTCATCCATTTGAGACTGAAATGACCGCAAAAGGTGTTGTTTGACACTGTTGCAGCTGAAAACCTACAAAAAATTGTGTTGGAGCAAACTTCAAGGATTCATTCCTAACCCACTCAAGGTCTATTCCTAGGGTAAAACCCCTTGTTTTGTTCCTTATCTTGTGCACTTTAATCTCTAAGTGATGGAAATCGAAAATTGAAGTCTTAAACCTATTTTACAAGGCACTGAAGTTGATTGGTTGATCAACTATTATGACAGTTCCAACAGAAGATAGTTCTTAGAACCATTTTTGAGGCAGCATTTGAAGTGGCTAGGGATATCGGTTTGGACTGTGATTTGAGGCATTTTAAACCTCACATCTTAGGCTTCAAGGATGTACCCAACCCCTAAGCCTCTGTATTTATATTTTTGCGTCCATGCCAAGATGCTTAATCACATGTAAAGATTTGGTACTTAAAAAATATTTTGAACTATTGCTATGTGCTAAGTTGTACGGAATATTTAAGAATGATTATAGCAAGGGTTGCTTGTTGTTTTGAGATGAGACTTGAACTATCAATATTCTGGAATCTAAGATATACAAAATATGTAAGATAAGGCTTCAAATCAATGGAGCAATAGAGATGCTTAGGCACTTGACAACCATAGGAAACTTGAACATTTGAACAATCTGTTACATAATAGAGAATGTAGGAGACCAATTGACTGACCAAAAGTGAGTATTTTGAGCTAAACTTTGGTGGAGTGGTCACGGGACATGTCAGGATTATGTATACCAAATTTTGCCCCAATTTGAATTGGATAAAGGGGTCAACTAATACACAAATTGATTGCCTATCATGTAGGACACAAGATTTCACAGTCCCTATTACCACACTTAGAAACTATAGCAAATGGTGTAAAAAAATCAGAATCTAAAATTTGAGTGAATGTTTAGGACGTGTAGATGAAATCTAGAAAGTTTTGCATAAATTCGACATACAGATTGATCGCAAAAAAATTGACAAATTCACTGTGCAAAGAGAGCAAAAAGCTTAAATTTGGGCTAAGTGTTGGAATTTGGGGATTTTTGCCTAAAGGGGCCAATGTTGACCTAATTTGACCAAATGTGACCAAAGTTAATCATGTTGACCAATTTTGAAAAAGTTTGACCAGTTGACCTTGTTTGATCGATTGACCAAATTTGATCGAATCAAATTTGGGTCGATCGAGACTGATTATGATAGTGGAGTAAGGGATTAAGCTACATTTTAGAGAGAACTAAAATTGAGTTTAAATAATGCAGATTTTAGTAAGCACTGTGAGACTGGGCTGACTGTCGACGGGACATCGGTGCACGAGACCTGAGGTGAGTAGTTTGATTCAGGTGTTTTTCATAACTTGTGTTCCTTGCATAAAACTTAAGTGAAATGATATAGTTTAAATGGTTTCATGAGATTGAGATAAATCTGATTTATTTAAACGTATAGATGTACATGGGTAATGAGACCCTAGGCTCGAGGGTCAAGCGTTGGGGTCAGGGTACACAATGTGGTTGGGATAAGACTCGAGGGTCAAGAGTCAGGGTTAGGGAATATGATCAGTGTGCCTAGCCTCAAAACCTGCTCAAGTCACAACACTCAATGACTGAGCACAGGGCTAGGGTATTCAAGTAATACGCCTAGCTCATGAGCTACTTGAGTGGCTAGTAAGCTTGACTCAGGACCCGCTCAAGCGATGACTATAGGTTGGGTTTGCTGATTTAAACCTAACATGATACAGTTTTGAGCAGCATGTATTTGAGATGTTTTTCTATAATTGTTGCACTATTTATAACTGCTTTTATACTATGCCACACATTCACTCTGCATCATTTTACTATTCATGCATACATGCGTTGTTTTGGAAATGTTGGTTATGGGTAACATTAAGGTCTTACTATTCATTTAGCTACGTTGATTTTTAGGCTCACTACTGTACTAATATTTCAGGTTCTTCGGTGGCTGATAGAGGGAAGAACATGGTGATTGCCTAGTTTCCTAACGACTCATTTTCCCTTTTCTGATTCATTTTGTTTGAGGTTGGTCACTCTTGTGTATGTATGTATGTATATATATGTATGTATGTATGTATATATATATATATGGTCAAATGAGTATTTTAGACAAGAAAATATGAAATTCGATAATCGCTCTTCGTATGTTTGCTTACTTTCACTTTTGAGTTTTTCAATTATTCTGATATCACTTGTTGTTGAAGTTGGAAAGGCCTAACAGTGGTTGGGCGAACTTGAAATGGTGAATAAATTCATCGACCCACTATGCCAGTTGGGCCGCCCTTTGGCCTAGGGAAGGGGCCTCGACAGTCATATACCAGATACTAGTCATCGAAAAAAAGATTTAAAACAAATAAAATTAGAGCAAATACATCAACATATTACAAGATAATTTATTAAAACAATATAATTTAGAATAATACATTGTTCACAAGTAGTGCTAATATCATCCAATGATTGATAAATATCAATTGAAATTTTTGGAGATCAAAGCCAACTTTGTCTACAAATAAGGGCTTCTACTGTACTTGGATTGAATAGGCTTTGATATGTATCTAGTACTCGATCACCAGTGCTAAATGCTGAATGTGAAACAACAGTAGATATGAGAATAGCCAATATGTCTTTAGCTATTTGTCTTAGAACCTTATACTTAGTGGAGTTGACTTTTCAACATTCCAAATTGTCAAATGAGTCTTTTGATTTTTTGCAAATCTCAATTAGATATCGGTCCACCTCTGACTTATTCTAATCATAATCTTTTTCAAACAAGTGCTTAAATAATAGCCTAAATGGTAAAACCTCGCCAATTTGCTCCATCTCAAGAGACTTGGAATGTTGATCAACATCATCATCTTCACCCCCATGGATGCCTTTGTATTCTTCATACATCCTTCTCAATATGGCTTCCACTCTATTTTTCATTAATTGCCCACTTGATCTCCACACCTAAGATTAAAAGTAGAAGCCAAAGATATTAATTTATACCTAGGGTCAAGAACAACACCACCATACAACATAAAGTTGGTCCTCTCAACATTTTCCCAATACTTGTCATGCTTTGCCTTCATATTCTTTGCCATGTCATGCAATAAACAATCACCATCAACATAATATTTTTGAATCAAGCAGTGATTCAAATAAATCTCTTGAAAATATTGACTTGACATGATATACAATGACTTTGAAATTCTCAACATAATCTCATAAAAGATTTTCAAGAACTTCAAAAACACTCTAGCTTTCCCCCAATCTGCAACTATCAAGTATCTTTCTTCATTTAACTCTCTATACTCTTAGTCTTGTAGTGTCTCAAAAGCTTTTTGAAACTTCAATGCTGCCTCCAACATAAGATATGTGGAGTTCCACCTAAAATTGATATCCAAACATACGAGACGACTAGTTGATAGTTTTTCCTCCATTGCATATGTCTCAAGCTTTTGAAGTCTAAGAGGAGTGGAACAAACCCATCTCACAATATTACTAATTCTATCAATAGAATCATCATAATTTCTCAAACCATCAACAACAACCAAATTTAAGATGTGCGCACAACATCTAATATGAAATCACCATTTAACACCAAACCATTCCAATTTTTTATTTTTTTAAGCAAGTAAGACACAGTAGTGTCATTGGAACTAACATTATCCATAGTAGTGTCAATCAAGTAAACATTTTTCCACTATTTTCCCTATAATATCTACTTTATGATCAATGACTTGACAAAAATTCAAGATCCTCTTCTGCAATGTCCATTCACTATCAATGTAATGAGCTATGAGGACCATATAATACATTTGTTGACATGATGTCCAACAATCAACTGTAAGACATACATGTTGACCACTCTTTCCAAAGAATGATTTGAGCTTATTCTTCTCTTTTACAAAAATCTTCTTACAATCCCCAACAACTGTACTTTGGGGTGGCTGTTAGTTGCATTGCATACTAATTATATACTATGTATTTTATATATATATTTTGCATGGGCTTAGATAGGAAATATAATATATTTACTTATAATTATGCACATAAGTATTTATAGGATCATTGCATGTTAGTTGCATATTTAAAGAATTTTAATATATTTTTATATATTTCTATCTGTGGCTTAATGCCAGGGAAAGGTTTTTTAGTGATTTATGCTAGTTCAGGTTAAAGAGCAACTAGTAGATTGAAGAATAAGATGATAAAGTGCTTAAAATAAAGGAGTTCAACTTATTACCACGGTAGAACAACTAATTACCACGTTAATATGAGCATGAACACGAGGAAAAACAAGTAGAATGTTACTGTGGAAAGCTACTGAGGTGTCCAGAACGCAAGGCAATAAGAAAAGGAATTATCGTGGTAACCAAAAAAGAACTATCAGCGCATAGTGATTACCGCGGTACACTATAGCGGTAACTTGGGGATTCGTCAACTTTGGAATTTTTGCGGGTTTTTGATTATTTCCACTACCATGATTAAGTTACATTTTTTAGGGTTTTGTAATTTGTGTATTAGGTGTTTTTGAGTGACCCATATATATAGGAACACGTTATTAGGTTAAAAAATGGATTTTATTTGTATTGACAACCATAAGAAGAAAGATTGCAGAACGAAGGAGAAAGACAAAAAATAAGATCAAGTTTGTAGAGTATGATCTTTAATTTGTTTAATTCTTTGTGTTGTGAACTTTATATGATGCTAGACTAAGTTATTTGACTTTCTAGGATGTAAATGGGATTGTAGGAACCTTTAATTCTTTATTTTGATTAAGCCATTCTGAGGTTTGTTTTATACCTTGTGAGTTTAATGCTTTTTATCTACTGGCCACAGATAAAATAATTACAAACTATTAAACTAACTCAAAAGAGAGGTTTAATAGTTGGATAATCAAGATATAGAGCTAGAAAGATCAATTGACCAGGAGGTTGTGAATTTGACAGGAGGTTGCACGTGATAATAAAATTTAATGCATTAGGTTGTTAACTGTGAGCCTTGGGAGGAAGTATTAGGGAACAAGACTAATAGGTATTAAGGCCCCTTGGAATATGGTTTTAGGGATAAGTGTTATAACCTATAGGATTAAGAATTGAATTAATTGAACTAAAAATTAGAGGGGATCACATGATGATTTACAATCCTAGAAAACTTGATTTATAGATTTTTAAAACCATTATTCTTTGCTTTTGATTTAATTTTAGTTTGCCATAGCTCAAATCTTGATTTTAAGCCTTGATAAAACTGATACGGAGATTAGGTTGAGATTTGAGATTGTTATCCCATATATCGTTCCTTGAGAAAGATACTTCGGTTCTCTACAGTATATTACTATTGCGATCTTATACACTTGCAGTGAACCCCAACAATGGCATTACCCATCTTTGTTCCAAACCTAAAGAAATCCCTTTAAATACTTTGTTCTCTACAAAACTAAAGGCAAATTCATCATCAATCAACATCTTAGCAAGCAACTCCCAATAGTTTTCAAAATTGTAAGTGGTGGCTACTAGGCTATTGCACTCACTAGATGATCCCTCACTTACTTTGAAAGAATAAAATGCTTTGATTCTTTGGTCGAAGCCTATATGAATACTTCTTATGTATAGTTAAATGATTCCTCAAATTGTAGTCCCATGCATTTTAGGATGACAAGCGTAAGAAGTACCACAATATTTACATTCAACTCTAAGATTTTCAGGATCTACATCATGTCGAAGAAAATGGTTCTACACATCAAAAGTAGGCTTATGAAATTTTCTTTTACCTAGATTAAGTGGCAACGTAGAAGGTGTTGGCATGGACAAATTTTCTAACTTTGGCGTATTAGCATTTTCTTGTGCAACTGTAGTATTGAGATTTTCTTGCGCTTGGTTACTTTCGTTTTGGTTGAACATGTCATTTATAGGGGCATTGATATCAATTGTATTATCTGCAAATTGTGACATCTAATGAATAAAACAATACATATATAAGTAATAAAATAAATAATCAAATAATTAATAGAGCAACAAATAAGCATAAAATGAATAATAATCTCATTGTTTACCAAACACTAGACACATAATCATTAAAAAGTATTTTATTAACAATAACAAGAGCAACAGTGGTTGTGGTAGAAGTAAACTTATTAGTTTTAGTTGTGAAGATCAAAATAGTAATCATAAGGTAGTAATAATGATAATAAACATTTTCACCACTACTTTCCTAGAATGTTTGTGCATTTTCATGTTAATTGTTCATGATTCTCTAAAAGATTATTGTGTACCAACAAAATTCATGTGCATCCTAAAAATTCACACACCCTTCCCCAAAATAATTATAAAATAAAATTCATGGTGAGACACTTGATCAAAATAGTATTTATAAAAAGGCAGTTTTATGGGCAAATATTAGAGTTAATGAGAGCTTCCTAATGCCCTAAACTTGATGATGCATAATTTTTTGATTGGTGAAATTAGTCAAATAAAATGGTGTCAGCTTGATAACATTTTGTACTTGACTTCTGAATCAAGTTGAGCACCATAATAAATCTTAACATGATCTATATCTCATTAATGCACATGCTAAGTTCTTTCAAGTAGCAGTAAAGAACAAACTATTACAGTGTTATCCTAGTGCAATCAACATATTTCATTTTATGACTACAATTAGCATTAAGCTACTAATGATTTATTTTTTATTTCTAAAGTTTATTGCCAAATGAATTACTAGTAGATTAAGAGTTGCTTCTTGATCCATACACATATATGAATGCAACATGATCAATGATAACATATAGTTTTAGACAATGATAGTACTCGCACCACCATAGAAAATAATATTTAACATACATACAAGTAGTGAGGGAGAGTAAACACGATTGCAATTGGCAAGGTTGGATGGGCACATGATCCGTCAAGAATTTAAAAGCAGTTAGTGAATGAGTTTTTTTAATGAAGTCAGCTGGTTGGGAATTTTTATCCATTGATCCTTCTAGCATACTGCTACAAACACTCAAGATGTTATTGACCAACAAAAAATTGAAACTCGAGACCATTGAACCAGATACCAAGTAAATGCATAAACAAAAATCTGAAAGTTAACTCCCTGACAAACATCCCAACAAACAAAGCATACACAAAAAGTAATAAAAAGCCAAAACATTCATGCAATCTCACGGCAGACACATAGACAGTCACATGATCACACAGTCATGAGGCACAAACAGTCACATAGTCACGCACATTCTAGTCATGGACACTCAGTATGAGAAAACATCAAAAGAAACTGTAAATATCACGAGATTAAAACTTACAATCACACTTAGTCCCGCAGTCACGCACCATGGCGTTGGTTTGATCTCACACACCACGACACTTGTTTGAATGCTTGCTTGATAACTATTATTGTACCCAAACTTTGCTCGGTAAAGTTTTTACTCTAGTATCCCTTGAAGTCTAATACATAAGCTCTAAGCATGTGTTTTGGGATTTGGATTACCTTCTTAGATTGGTCAATTTATCTGTGGATGAAAAGTTGTACTTATGGTGAGTTTAGTAGCCATCTCTCTTTGTAAGCTTTGCCAAAATTGTGAGGTAAAACATGTATCTTGATCTAACACTATGGATTTCAGAATATTGTACACTCTCACTATCTCTTTCACATATAGTTCCCCTAGCTTGTGAATTGGGTTCGTGGGCAGTTTTAGCAAAAAGTTAGCCACTATGTCAGTTTATCCACAATTACTCGAACGGTGTCTTTACTATGAGTAGTCTCTCTCTCTCTCTCTCTCTCTC
>JAJIYU010011649.1:0-15206 GCA_030144865.1 Tinospora cordifolia
TATAGTTTTCAGACATTTTGGCCATCTTGAACTCGTGTATTGAGCTTGTTATTCAGTTTTCATTGTACATCAGTTACGTGGACGTTTCATAAACGTTCGGGGTATTACAATACTAGAACTGAAATTATTTTGATTTCAAAAGCCAAACAAACAATGAACATGCTAGCAATTTGAATAAGAAAAAGGGATGTTAGAAAAATTACTTCCACCTTAAATAAATCTCTTCTGCACACTTTTGAAATCTGTCATAGTTCCGTTACTTCAAAGCTTCTAAACAGTCAAGAACTCTCAAGAACAATTCAAGATTACTCAAGAACTGAGGGAGATTGCTAAGAAGAAGGCTAGAGAGAGTCAAGAGGGACTAGTATGCTCTTGATTTGGGATGAAAACAATGAGAGCACTAGGGATCCTTTATATAGAGTTTAAATTGGCATAGAATGGTAAGTTTTTGGTGTTCTCCTTGTAAGAAACTTGCCAATTATTCAAAATTTCATGCCTCCCAAGTATAAGAAAATAGCAAGTGTGTTTGGATAATTTTTTTAGAATTTAGAAGCCAAATTTTTGGATTAAAAATAAATTTTTTGAATTTTTTTGTTATTTTTCCTGTTTTAATCGAAGCATTAATTTGGGCCGTCTAATGAACCTCAATCGCGGCACTCAAATCATAGTCGTGATTAATGAAGTCATTGTAGATCGTCAGATCATCCTCTAGCTTAGCACGGTTCGCGATCAACTAAAACGTATTAGATTTGGACCATCAAATGTTCCTCGAGCGTAGCATACGATTCGCGATCAACAAAGTGCATCAAATCTGGACCATCAGATCATCCTCGACTGCAGCATGGTTCGCGATCAACTAACGCGACTTTGATCTAGATCATCGTATGAACCTCAATCACGGTGTGCGGATCTCGTTCATGATCAACGAAATAGATCTGGACCGTTAGATTAGGCAGATTGATTTTGGGTCGTTGGATGCAGTTTCTATTACCAAAATTGCTTTCTAAGGTTGCTATTATCCTAAATTTGCTAATTATACACTTTCTAATTGGTGTAAACATGGTTTATTGCACATTTTCTTCTATTTTATTAACTTGCTAATATTTTTCCCTTTCTATTTCTTTAATATTGTATTTATTTTATATTTTTTCTATTTCTTTAATATTGCCAACAATTAATAATTTATATTTCTCTATTTTTTTATTTCTTCATTTCTATGTATTTATCTCATATTTTTATTTTCAGAGGGGTACAAATAATTATATAATTTACTCTGCTTACTTTATATTGGATAGTTGATTTCATAATTGCTCCACTACTTGCATAATTATAAATTAATTAATTAATATTTGATAATTCCACTTACCTTATATCATTAGTTAAATCATCTTGATACTAAGGTTTCATTTGCCTCCAAAAATTTTAGAATTTTTTTCTCGATGAATTTTATTTTATTACTAATTCTTTGTTGACAAAATTATGAGGTATTACAAAACATGCTAAAAACTGATATTAAATAGGCTGAAATCTAAAACTACACATGCATGAACATACTAGGAATTCAAAATAAGAAGTTAGTGTTCTAAAAATTTCCTCCACCTTAATTCGAGTTTCTTGTTGAATCCGACAAAGGTTTCCCTTATCTACCACTTTCAGAACTTCAAGAACTTTTAACCACCAACAAAAACTACTGCAACAACTCTTTAAACTACTGAAATCAAAACTTCTCACACAAGAGAGAAAAGAGAAGTGAGAAAAGGTGCTAAGACGAGGGCAAAAACAAACAAAGAGGGAAGTGTCAACTCTTTATTTAGGATTAGATGAATGTAAGAAAGAGGGGAGGTTTTATAGATGTTCATGAGCACAAGAGGGGATGGTTTGGGCAGCTCACAAACTTTGGACAAGTTTCCAATCCAAGGTGGACGCTTGCCAAATTCTAATGAGCTAGTATTTGATTCTCTAGCCTATTTCTTAATTAATATCAGAGAAATATTTTCAAACTTATAATCATACTAATCTCAGCTGGGATGTCCTCCTTTAGATAGGATCTTGCTCATAAAACTTTCTTATTTGGTTCCATTGCTTGCTCATCACATCAACACACATGGAATGTTTTCTATTTCTCTATATTTGGGCGTCAAGCAAGGGGAGTATGCGATCAACCCTGAAGGGACACTATATCATAGTCTGATATTCAAATCCAAGCTCAAGGAAACTTCCTAATTCAGTTCAAACTCCAAAGTGGCGCATGCATAGTGGAATCTCCCTTGATTTGGAGTCAATTTGAGGGGAGGAAACTTTCCTATTTTGATTTCTTGTGTGAGCATGAGGATGGCTAGGGTTTTGAGATCAAGTTTCAGATTTCAAGTCCTTCTAATTTGGGTTGTTCACATGGATGCCCACACAGACACTTACATGTGGGCAGGTTTAGCACAAATGGCGCATGGTGTACATGATCAAATATGGTGTACATGGAATCATTCTTCTTGGATTTTCCAATTCCTATGGATGTCTTATTCCTTGGGTAGGTGTGGGCATACATGATTAGTTGTATGGCCTATGGGATCATTTTTCATGAATTCAAATGATGGAAATGTCCCATGGAGCTTTGGGTAGGGTAGGGTGTACATGATCATGGTGTCCCACGTGTGTGACTTGCACATATTAGGAGTGGTCATTACTTCATGGGTTCACAAAAATTAAATAAAAATTAATATCTCCTTATTTGCAAAGAAGTATGATTTATAACCTATATTTTTGGAATTAAATGAACCTAATGCAAATTTTAAGATATGGTTTGGCCTTAATAATTTTCCTTCAAAAACTTTCCTTACGTAGAACCCACTGAGGTGACTAGACAAATGAAAATCCAATTCTTGGCCAATTGTCCTAATTTTTGGATATGTTATATATTTTGTTAGTTTATGTCATTCTGTTTCGTTTTGGGTTATTTCAATCTCCTAAAGTACCTTAAATGCCAATTATTTTCTAATTTGGACCTCCTGAAGGGTGTTTGGCAAATGAAAACCATAACCTTGACCAATTGTTATAATTTTTGAATATGTTGTCCAATTAGTTGATTCATGTCCCCTTACTTTGTTTCACATTGTTTTGGGTCCCTACGGGTCACTAAATGAGAGTTTTGGAACTGCTAAATTTAGCCTTGAAACGAGTCTGATTTCATTTTGCACCCAATTTCACCAAATTGATGATAAATTCATTTAATTGAGTATAGAGAATCTAGGGTATTATAGATATTATTTACTTAAATCTAGCATTTTATATGCAATGCAACAACTGATATCATAATCATTCAATTATTTAAAACTTTTCACATGCGTTCAATATAAAGTGTGAATAGGATGCAACAACAGATAGCATGTACAATAACCATCTACATATGATGCAATAGTCTAGCATGTTATGTTTCAACGGCCCAATATTTAAGCACCTTTCTTTTTGTTTAAGGTTCCTATGGTCATACTGTCATTTTCGAATGGACGTGACCCTTGTCCAAGCCATGCTGTCATATCAATGATTGTGGCCCACTGAACAAGTGGTACAGTTACCATCCATGAATTGGTAGAGTGTGTCAGACACCACTCTCATTATATCTATGAAGTATACTAGCATACTACCCTTATCTTAGGACTATCGCGATCCAATGTTTGCATCTCAAAACCTCTCATCTTTAGGCCAGGTCGACATAGTTGGGGATCCATCGACCAGTCCTATCCCAATGCAATATGTAATGAATATAGCAATTAATTATGCAACAACAATAAGTAGAATAAAAGGTTAAGTAAAAAAATACCAAATTACTACTCACATTATGTAACACCCCAACCCTCTAGAAACAGGTTTAAGCTCAACCACAAGGCGGGTTGGGTCTTATGTTATATTTACAAGTACACAACTTGCATCTCAATTTTTTTATTCTAACACTTATTAAAATATTCATACATATACTTCGATTGAGTTTAATAATCAACAAGATAATGCAAGTGAATAAAGGAAAACTTTAAATCTTTATTTATTCAAATAAAACAAAAAGATTACATTTTTAGAATCAAATCCAAAGATTGAATACATAACTCTAAAATTCAAAAGTAAAATTCAGCGAAAGTTTTTAATTCAAAATTTGGGGCATATGCCCTTACAATATAAACTTTCTAAAAGTATACTTTCAAAAATCCATAGTCTTCATGTAATTCAATTTCCTAAAAAATAGAACGAAGGGGTGAGCACATAGCCTAGTGTATCATTCATTAAACAATTAAGTTATTAATTCAAATCAATAGCACATCCAATTTCATTCACTTACAAGCATTAAGTGTTTCAAATAATATCTTGTTAGTGTTATATATTTGACCAAAAGGGGTTTTTAATCCCTTGATGTTCTTCATTAAAATACTCTTATTCTGGGATGGAATGACAATTCATCTTGTCACATTCCATTGGAAATAAGGATCGCATGTACCCATTCCAAGTATTTCAAAACACATCCACACTTAGTGATGTTACTCATATACACTAAGTATATGTAAGGAATACCTATAGCATCACTTAGACTACTATGATGGTACGTTATTCTTATCTTCACTTTCTCATATTAAATACAAATAAATATGAAGCAAGATAATAACAATTAATATCAGAATTTAAATAATCAAAAGAACATGAGAAACATAAATAACATGTTAGAAAATTCAAAAATAAGCCTAAGCATGGTTTCTAAGCACGTTATGCTATCGTATATGAATTAAAAATATAAAAACATGCTAGCTGAAATTAAAACACGATCAAACATGCTTCAAATTGAAATTTAAACATGCTGAAATTTATAAAATAACATCATAAAAAAAATTGAAATCATGAATGTACTAAAGGCTTGAAGTAGATAAATAAGAGTTCTAGAAATCCTCTCCACCTTAATAGTTGTTCTCCCAAATTCAGCAAGGGTTCCCCAACGTCTTAGCACTTCCAATCACCAAGAATATCACTCAAATCAACTCACTATAATACTAAAATTGAAGCTTCTCACTTATGAGTACAAAAGAAAACAGAAGTGAGAAGAGATGCCAATAAGGGGGCAAGAACAAGCAAAGAAGGAAGGGTCAACTCTTTGCTTTGGGATGAGATGAATGTGAGTAAGAGGGGGTATTTATAGGTGTTCATGAGCACAAGGGGGACGGTTTGGATAGCTTGGGCAGCTCACAAAGTTGGGCAAGTTTCCAATATAAAGGGGGATGGTCTTGATGTGGGCCCACATTTGACTCTCTTGTGCCTTCCTATTTGTGTGTGAACACAAATCAGATCTTAAACACTTGCTTAATCACTTCGGACATGATCTAATGAGCATAGCAAGTTTCTAATCTAGTTTAGTAAGAATCTTTCCAACCTTCTCAAGCTTGGGTGTCACTCATTAGCTAACTGGAAACCTTCCCATTTTCAATTTTCGATGTCATGTGAGCAAGGGAGTATGGAATCAAACTCGAAGGACACCATATCATGGTTAAATACGAAAATCTAAGCTTAAGGAAACTCCCTAAACAAGTAAAACTCCAAGTATGGCGCACCCTTTAATGTGCACCCATGAGTTGGCACCAAAAGGGGGGAAAATGAAGTTTCAATTTTGGTTTTCTTGGCTTATGTGCATGGACAGCGAGGGTTTTTGGGTGCATGTTTCAGATTTTAAACCCTTCTAATTTAGGTTGTTCACATGTGAACACACACACACACACATGTGGGCCAATTTGGCACAAATGAGGCATGGTATACATGATCAAGTATGGTGTACATGGAATCACTATTTTTGGAATTTTCAATTCCTATGGGACGTTCCATTCCTTGGGTAGGTGTGGGCATACATGATCAGTTGTATTGCATATGAGACCACTTTTCATGAATTCAAATGATGGACACGTCCCCTAGAGCTTTGGGTAGGGTAGGGTGCACACGATCATCGTGTTTCACCCATGTGCCTTGCACGTGTTAGGGGTGGCCATGACTTAAATAAAAATTAATATCTCCTTATTTACAAGGAATGATGATTTATAACCTATAGTTTTAAAATCACATGAACCTAATGCACATTTGAAGGTGTGGTTTGGGTCGAGGTGATTTTTCCTTAAAAATTTTTCTTATTTAAGACCCACTAAGTCACTAGGAAAATGAAAATTCAAATCTTGGCCAATGTAATACCTTGAAAACTTAGTACCAAATGAAACAAAATTCAAGGTCTATTCAGTGAAATTTGGGTGCAAAATGAAACCGAGCTTGTTCAAGGCAAAATTTGGCTCATTCTTAAACTCTCATTTAGAGACCTTTAAGAATTCAAATCACCTAAAATGAAACAAATTGACTTGAACCAGCCAATTGAACAACATATCCGAAAATTAACTCAATTGGTCAAGGTTAGGGCTCTCATTTTGCCAAAACACTTTTAGGGGTTTAAATTAGGAAAGAAATGGAATTTAGAGTATTTTAAGGATTCAGAATGACCCAAAATTCTATGTGATGGCATAAACTAACAAAACACACAACATATCCAAAAATTGAGACAATTGGCCTAAATTGGAGGGAAGTGCCTTCAGTGGACTCTAAATAAGGAAGGTTTCTAAGGAAAAATGCCTTAGGCCAAACTATACTTTTAAATTTGTGTCTTAATCATAAGGTCCGATAACTATAAGTTATATACCTAAATTTCTAGTGGTTATGAAGATATTAAATTTTATTAAATTCATGTGAACCTATGAAGGCATGGCCACCTAAAGCATGTGCAAGTCACATGGGTGGAAACATGATCGAGTGCACCCCACCCTACTCAACCACCATGGGATGTCTTCCCTTATTTGATTCCATTAATCATGATCCAATGTGCCACACAAGTGATTCAGTACACCACCCATATGGTACGTCCCACCTAGGATTTTGAAATTCATACACCAAGCTAGTGATCATGCGTTTAATGCCTCACCTAAGCAAAATTGGTCCACTCATGCACATGTGTGTGCACGCATGTGAACCAACCTAATTAGAAAGGTTTGAAATCAAAATTTATGCTCACTCACAACCCCAACCATCACCCCTATACAAGAAACAAAAATAGAAAGTGCATAAGGGAAATCTAGCCATGGCGCTAAATCTATGGGATATGCCCACTTGGTGTGCCATCTATGGGTCCAGCTCAATTCAAAAGTTTCCTAGAACCTAGATCAGTATCTAAGACTATGATATGGTGTCTCATGTTATGATACTATGCTCACTTGGCTGGACATCCAAAAGAAAACAAAAGAAAACATGCCTTATTTGCCTTGTGTGATGAGCAAGCAAGAGAACCAAAGGAGAAGGTTCTAGGAGAATATTCTCTCTCACTATGGGACGTCAAAATAGATTTAGAAGGGTTCAAGAATGAAGATATTCTCTGAATTTGAATTAGAAAAGATGATGAAGAATATTCCTTGGTGCGATTAGAAAATAGGCAAGATTGGTGATCCATAAGCTCAATTACCTTTTTCACACTCTAGACATTCGGAAACTTGCTCAAACATTAAGAGCTGCCATAACTTCCCAAGAACTACCCAAGGACGTCCCATATGTTCATAAGCAACTATAAATACCCCCCTAAGTTGCACACAATCCCTCAGTCCAAGAACAAGAGAGATTCCTCACGATAGTGCTTTCAAACTTCTTCTTCTTCTTCTTCTTCTTCTTCTTCTTTTTCTTCTTCTTCTTCTTCTTCTTCTTCTTCTTCTTCTTCTTCTTCTTCTTCTTCTTCTTCTTTTCTTTCCATTTTCTTCTGTGCAAAGGTGAGAGACTTTTAGTTCCAACTTTTATTGATTAGTAGAGAGTTGTTTTGCTAAGATTTGAAAGTGCCAAAGCGAAGGGAACCCTTGCTGAAATTTGGGGAAGACATCTCATTTAAGGTGGAAGTTGATTTCTAAAACATTCTTTTCATATTTGAACCATTAGCATATTTATTCTTGTGTGACATTTTTGTGTTTTCTGAAAATCATGAGGCACGTTTTCACTTCTATTTTTTAGTATTTGGGTGTGTTTCAGTTTGGATGAATATTCAAGATCATGCATTTATGATGTTCATTTCATGTTAGTAACATGTTTAGGAGTTATTCTAAAGTTTGGTGCATGATATTAAATGGTGAGTGAATTGTTTTGCAATTTATTTAATTTTGAAATTATTTCCAGCTTGTTCTTATATTCTGAAATTTTATTTATATTTCATGAATGTGGGATATAAGATGAGAAAGATGGTAATACAAACCACGTACGATCATAGTAGACACTTGGTTGCTATGAGTGTTTTTCTTCTTATGATTAGTTCATAAGGTTTGTACGATCAAATGATTGGTTGGTGGGTTAGAGTCCCTAAGTCTAAAATCCAATGAAAAAGGCTAAGAAATGTCATATCTCACTCTAAGGAGTCACTTAGTTGAAAACATCAAATGTTGAAAAACTCTTTTGGTCTAAGTTACAATTTTACACAATCTTGATGTTTGAAACGCCTAATTTTTTAAAGTGTTTGAATTATGGATGTGATAGTGATTTGAATATGAAAGCAGTTGTTTAAGATCCACTGAGCTTAGTGTTCACCCTTCCTTTAACATTTTTTAGGAAATTGAATATGCAAAGACTTGGGCATCTCTTTTGAATTTATTTGAAAATTTCTATGTAGGGCATGTTTGCCCAATTTTGTTATGAATTCCACTGTAATTGTTTTAACTGGAAGTTATGTACTTTTCTCTTTATGAATTAATAAAGATTAGAATTTCCTTTTATCTCTTATTATGTGGCCTTTTTTTATATTAAGGCATGGGATATTGGGAATAGAAAGTCAAGTGTGCATCACTTGTAATGTAACACTGAACCCGGCCTGCCTAGTGGTTAAGTCCATTGTTTCAACAACTATTTCAATAGTGGTTAACTCCAAACACTCATAGTGAAATCAACGAGGGTTGGGGTGTTACATCAATTGTTCTAATTTTTTGATATGTCATTCATTTTGTTAGTTCATGTCATTTCATTTCGTTTCGAGTCATTTCGATCCCCCAAAGTACCCCAAATGCCAATTATTTCTTAATTTGGACTCCCTGAAGGATGTTTGGCAAATGAAAACCCTAACCTTAACCAATTGTTCTAATTTTTGGACATGATGTCCTATTAGTTGGTTCATGTACCACTTCATTTAAAGTTGTTTTGGGTCCCTAAAAGTCACTAAATGAGAGTTTTGGAACCTACTAAATATAGCCCTTAAATGAACTTGGTTTCATTTTGCACCCACTTTCACTCAATTGATGATAAATTTTATTTAATTGAGTACAGAAAATTCAGGGTATTACAACCTACCCTCCTTAGAAAAATCTCATCCTCGAAATTTATGTACTTTGTCTTCATCTAACTTTCAAGTTCCCAGGTAGCTTCTTTCACCCTATGATGTTTTCACAGTACCTTCACTAACAAAACATTCTTCATTCGTATACTCTACACTTTATGGTCAAGGATTCTGACTAGTGTTTCCTCATAGGTAGCATCATCTTGAATATTCACTTCCTCCCCATGGATGATGTGAGTGGGGTCAAGTTCGGACTTTTTCAACATGGATACATGGAATATGTTGTCAGCTGATTCGGTTTGGTAAGTCCAACTCATAAGCACATTCCCTGATTCTTCTAAGTATTTCCAAAGGTCTGACAAACCTCGGAGATAACTTCCCTTTGAATCCAAACCTTTTCATGCCCTTCTTAGGACTAATTCTCAAGAATACCTTGTCCTCAACTTGAAACTGTAGTGGTCTTCTCTTTTTGTCAGCATAGTTCTTTAGACGACTTTGTGTTGTAGTCAACGTCTTTTGTATTAACTTGACTTGGTTATTCATTTCTTCCACCAAATCTAGTCCCATTAATACATGATCTTCGAGTTCAGGCCAACAGGTAGGTGATTTGCAGGGTCTTCCATAAAGAGCCTTGAATGGGGCCACTTTAATACTTGCTTGATAACCATTGTTATAGGCAAACTCTACCAAGTGTAAGTACTTGCTCCAATTTCCCTTGAAGTCTAAAACACAAGACCCCAACATATCCTCTAAGATTTGGATAACTCTCTCAGACTGACCATTCGTATGAGGGTGAAATGTTGGACTCATGGTGAGCTTAGTACCCATTTCTTTTTGTAGACTTTGCCAGAATTGTGAAGTGAAGTGAGAATCTCTATTAAACGCAATAGTCTTGGGCACACCATAAAGCCTGACGATCTCTTTCACATAAATTTCTCGCAACTTACTGATTTGGTATGTGGATCTAATTGGCAAGAAGTGGGCTACTTTGGTAGACGATCTACAATCACCCAAATAGTATCTTCTCCTTTTTGATTCTTGGGTAAACTACTGACAAAATCCATGGCAATGTTATCCCACTTCCATTCAGTGATAGGGAGTGGTTGTAACATTCTAAAGGGTTTCTGATGTTTTGCTTTCACTTATTGACAGATTAAGCACTTGGCAACATGCTTAGCCACATCCATTTTTATTCCTCTCCACTAGTAAGTCTTTTTGAGGTTTTGTTACATCTTATCTCCACCTGGATACATTGTATACTTGGTCTAGTGAACCTCATCTAGTATGGTCTGCTTACTCTGTCCATTCTAAGGTACACAAATCCTTTCTCCGAGTCTTAAGATATTCTCAGCATGTAACCTAAAGTCAGAATGCTTACCATGTTCAACTCCTTCTATCAGACCTATAAGTCACTTGTCTTTCCTTTGTTCCTCCCTGATCTGATGTAGTAGATCTAGTTGGCACGACATGCTGTAAAGGTAGGCTTGTTTGTCGTTCAAGGTTACCCCTAGCATAAAGTCTTCGATCAACTAGTACATCTAGCACTTTTCTTCTTCTTGGTGGTTGAACTTTCTATTCAAGGCATCAGCCATCACATTAGCCTTCCCTAGATGGTAGTGTAATTGGAAATCATAGTCCTTGAAGAACTCCATCCACCTGCATTGCCTAAGGTTCAACTCTTTCTAGGTGTAGATATACTTCAAGCTCTTATGATCTGAAAACATATTAAATTTTTCACCATAAATGTAGTGTCTCCAAATCTTCAGGGTAAATACGATGGCTACTAATTATAGGTAGTGAGTAAGGTAATTCTTATCATGGAGCTTTAGTTGTCGCGAGGTGTAAGTGACTACTAGTCTTTCCTGTATCAACACCACTCCAAGTCCACTCAGCGAGGGATCAATATAGAGGTTATAGGTAACACCATGGGTTGGAGTAACTAGGATAGGGGTCATAGTCAATCTCTTCTTCAGTTCTTGGAATAACTGTTCACACTTCTCATTCTAATCGAACTTAACTCCTTTCCTGATCAGCTTGGTCATAGGTTCTATTAGTTTGGAGAAATCTTAGATGAACTTTCTGTAACACCCAGCCAAACCTAAGAAGCTCCTAATCTCTGTAACTGTCTTAGGTTGCTTCCAATCCATAACCGCTTCTACCTTCTTTGGATCTACAGAGATGCCTTCTGCTGATATTACGTGGCCAAGGAACTTGACCGTCTTCATCCAAAACTCACACTTGCTAAACTTGGCATATAATTGATGCCTTCTAAGTGTCTCGAACAATATCTACAAGTGTTATAAGTGTTCAGCCTCTAACTTGGAGTAGATTAGAATGTTATCTACGAATACTACCATAAACTGGTCAAGATACTGTCTAAACACTCAGTTCATCAAGTCCACAAATGTTGTTGGAGCATTGGTCAAACCAAAGGGTGTCACAATGAGCTCAAAGTGTCCATATCTTTTCCTGAAGGCAGTCTTGTGTGTATCAGACTCCTTGATTCTTAACTGGTGATATCCCAACCCAAGATCAGTCTTTGAGAAATGGGTTGCTCCTCTCAATTGATCAAATGGGTCATCAATCCTTGGCAAATGATACTTATTCTTCACTGTAGTTTGATTCAACTTTTGATAATGGACACGAAGTCTCATAGAACCATCTTTCTTCTTTATGAACAGTACTGGAGCTTCCCAAGGTGACTCACTCAGCTTGATAAAGTCTTTTTCCCAGAGCTCATCAAGTTGGGACTTCAATTCAATCAATTCTACTGATGTCATTATGTAAGGAGGTATGGTGATGGGGCTGGTGCTAAGGTGAAGTTCAATCTTGAACTCCAACTCTCTAGTAGGTGGTAGTCTGGGTAAGTCATCTGGAGACACATCCTTGTACTTGCTAACCACTACTAGGTCTTGGATTTTCTTTAGTTCAATAGGTTCTTCCTAAGAAAGTTCCTCGAACTCATTCTTCTGCCTTAAGTAGTTCAACATGGCTATGGTTGGACTTCTTGGTAATCTCTGCATATCTCCATTGATTCTATAGGTTTCCCTCAAAGGTAGGGTTATAGTCACCTATCTTTTAGGACAATCTATCTGGGCTTTGTATTGGTCTGACCAATCCATTTCCAAGATTACATCATAGCCATAAAAAGGTAAGGTACATAGGTCAACTGTTAAGATTTTATCCCCAAACCTTAGGTCACAACTACACATTCTTTTGGAAGTCGCATGGTCCCTATTGGTGTGGATACATTTAAAGTTACAGGTAGTGTTTTCGTCACAAGTTGTAACCTATCAGCTAGTTCTTCAAAATAAAAGATTTAGAGACACCATAGGGACTTGGTCTTCCTGAGCCTCAACAGTGAACATTCTGGACTGGTTCTGCCCATGACCTTGGTCATGCCCCTAATTTTTGTTCGATTGTTGTTGCCTCCCCTAAGAATGACTGTTCTTACCTCCCCCCTACTGTGGTTCTTGCTGAGGAGCTCAAGCCTAAGCATTAGGACAATCTCTAGCTAGATGACCCTTCTGGTTGCACACAAAACAAAGCCATTGTTTTTTTGCTTGTTCCCTTGACTCATTCTTGGCCTACCCCTATTTCTGTGTATGTGGTGTTTTCCTACCATTCTTTCTTTTCTTCTGAGCCCCTTGATCATTCTCATTCCCAGGCCTCTTATTCTTCCACCTCAACCTTTGTTCTAAGTTGAGTTCTTATTCTAGTATTAAGGCCTTTTCTACTTCGTCTTTGTAAGTCTTTAGGCCCAGAATCTTTACTGTCTTTTGGATCTCCATCTTGAGACCCTATGCGAATTGATTGGCCTTTCTTTTTTTCTTCCCTAGTCAGATCTAGGGAGAATTTGGCCAATTCGGTGAACTTCCTTTCATATTCAACTACAGTCATGTCCATCTGATTCAGTCGAACAAAGTCCACTTGTAGCTTGCTCAAGGTTTGCCTCTAGAAAGAACTTTTCATAGAAGATTTCTAAGAAGTTCTCCCAACTCATAGCATCAACATTTGTATTAGGGTCCATCCTAATCATACACCACCAACTTCTGGCTGGTCCTTTGAAGTGGTGTGTGGCCAGTGCCACCCGTCTTGATCTAGTTACCTTCAGTACATTAAGAATTTCCTCCATCTCTTGGTACTAGTGGTTCGCTGAGATGCAAACTATAGTACCATCAAATGAAGGAGGATGGAGATTTTGTAGCTCTATCAGCATCTTCCTCTATTTCTCATCTTCTAAACCCTCCTGAACCCTTTGATGTTTGGGATCTTAGGCCACAAATGTTGGTTGTTAAACCTAGATAGGTTCAGGTATTTGAGGTTATGGAGCCACTTCAGGGATTATCTGTGGAAGTACTATCAACAATTGATCTAACACCCTTTGTGACATTTCATTTATCATGGCCTCCATCTATGCTTCTATTCCAACAGACAGTTTTTGTTATTGTGGCTCAATATCATCAGAAGTGGTGGATTGGGTTGCGTACTTCCTTGCTCTAGCCATTTTCTACAATTCAAGTAGGTTGTCAGTAATTGCCTCATCAAATGTTCGTACTATCATGACTCTAGATTCATGTCTCTTTGTTCTCGATCTGTTCAGTGGCCTAAAAGTTTTTCTTCTAGGTTTTTTTCATGCATGGGTACAGGATTTGGATTCAAAGTAAATAAACAGTAAAGCATGCAATCATACAATCATAAAATCAAGCTAGCACAGCAGGGTTCCAAGCTTCCACCTAAGCTTTCAGGTTCAAGTGCTCATTCCATTCTACCCCTTCCACTTAGGCTTTCGCCCAGAACAGAGCCGCACCCAAACAATTTCGCAAATTGCTTGATAACCAAGGTTCCTGAGCCCACTATACTCCACCGTCCCATACTAGCGAGCATAGAGAAATCCGTTTTGCTAGAGTTATCGATTATTCACACCACATGGTCCATCATTCCCTGAGTCCAGGCTTCCTTTATAACCTCAAATTCCTATGCATCCCATACTACATAGAAACCGAAAGAGTAGTATGTTCCCGGTCTCATGTCCTAATTAAACAATTTCCTATTTTGACACAAGTTTCATTCTCTAGCCTATGTCATAAAGTTTTATGCTCTTGATCCACTGTGCCACCCATAGCCACACCACGTTTCTACCTAGGGTCTTCCCTCTGGACCTAGGGTTCAATCTGGTGGACTCACAACCTCTGTCTAGTCTAGATACCACCTTTGGCATCTTTATCGACTTCTAATCAGTTTCTTGCCCTAATTTTCCACCTTCTAATTTTCTTTTATAGAAAGTAAAGGTGTTATTCAACTCAGACTACTCATACAAGCTAGTGAGACAACCTCCAGATCGGGCGGGATATCGAAGTTTGCTTAGCAACTACTCTTTCTAGGGCAGGATATGTAACACCCCAACCCCCGTATCATTAAGCATTGGACGCATCCACCATCTTTCTTAATAGTGGACTAAACCAAACGGCGGGCCGGGTCGGTGTTACATTACAAGCGACGCACACTTGACTTTCTATTTCAGTCATTTCATGCCTTGATCGTATTTAACCATACATAACTTAAAAAAAGAGAATTTAATAAGGCAATAGTATAAGAATTAACTGAAATTCATAAACTCAATTAATTAAATAAAATTGAGTACATAATTTTAAAATATTACAGCGGAAGTCTTAAAACTTGGGCAACATGCCCTTACATAAAAATTAGAAACTTTTAAATAAGAAGAACCTAACTAATATTTATGGTCTTCATGTACTTTAATTCCCTGAAAAATAAGAGGAAGGGTGAGCACACAGCCCAGTAGATCTTTCTAACATTTAAATCATTATTTCAATTCAAACAAACCAAGCAT
>JAJIYU010011650.1:0-15201 GCA_030144865.1 Tinospora cordifolia
GGTGGGGGGTGGGGGGGGGTGGGTTGGGGTGGGGGGGGGGGGCGGGTGGGTGGGGTGGGGGGGGGGGGGGGGGGGGGGGGGGGGGGGGGGGGGGAAGTGGTCCATGATCACCAAGAGGATTGATTTTTCTAAACTTTAGGTAAACCTTAAAAAAAATCATCAAATGTCAACTCATATTTGTTACGATACCAGAAGAGGTAGTAGCCCAACCGGATGTAAATTGTCCCTTTTATTATGCTAACACACCAAACAACTCTACACGAAGTTCACCGTGACCAATTTCATCCCATCCCAACTCAACTTACACATGTCGTAGCCTCTTTTGCATTCCTTCATAGGTCATATCATTAATGTTGGAGAGAATAGACAAGACTAGGGAAGACGTAGGTTACAAGTAAACCTTCTCATGAAAAAAAAAAAAAATATTAGGTTATCTTTTATCTCCCACTTCGATTTTGCATCATCCTTTTCAATGTCTTCCTTCAGCTTATGCAAGGTTCGTAACCACCTCCTCACAGAGAGCATCAAAGATGATTGTATGTGGAAGGGAAATGGCAAGAAGTTGGTTGTTCTCGTCCTTGCATTAGGAAAGGACATCCGTAGCCTGATTAAGCTTTTTGAACTTCTATTAAATCCTAAAACCAAAGCCTATCATGTTGTTACTAGGAAGTCATTAGGCTTGTTCTAACATACACTTGAGCTACAATGATTGGTGCATATAACAAAGTTCTTGCCTCAAAAATATATTTTCCAATGGCTAATGACCTTGGCTAGGCCAATTTACTCCCTTTCGTAAGCAGCAAGTTTGTTGTGACAATTGGCTAACTTTCAACTAAAGATGCAATTGGGTGGCCTTGTCGCTCTAGAACTGCCTCAATGCCACTACCTGATGCATCACACTCCACTATGAACTCCACAAAATTAGGCAAACACAACATTAGGTCTTCAAAGAGGGCCTTCTTTAAGGTTTTGAATGTCGAGTCAGCTTGGTTATCCCAATTCTTCTTAAGTAAACTTTTTAAGAAGTGTTGCCAATTGCCTATCTTTGATGAATTTTCTGTCGTAGCCCCGTGAAGCAAAAGAAGCCTCAAAAGGCAAAAGAAGCCTCAAAAAGCCCTGCCAAAGTAAGGATAGACCATTCCACTATTGCCTTAACTTTACTTACGTTCGTTTCCACTCTGTCTCCATGAATCACATGGCCCAAGAATGCGGCTTAAGCTTCCCCAAATATGAACTTCATTCTTTCAAGTAAAAGACGAACTTGTTGTGAATCAAAGACCAGGTGTATGTCTTGTATTGTAAGTGGTTGATCCAAGTCTTGTTCTATATCAATATATCAATGAAGAAGACTAAGATGAACTTATGCAACAACATCAAAATATGTCATTCATCAAACTTTGGAAGGTAGAAGGAGAATTAGTTAACCCACAGACCATTATCAAAAATTGAAGTGCCCATGGTGTATTCAGAAGGTTGTCTTTTTCACATTGTGAGGGTTGATTTTGATTTGGTAGTATTCAAATGTAAGATTGAGCTTTGTAAAGTATTTTTGTGTCATGTAACTCATCAAGCAACTCATCCACAACCAGTATTAGAAACTTATCCTTGACCATACTTGCAGTAAGCTCCTGATAGTGCACACAAAATTGCCATAACCATCATGTTTCTTCACCACCAGGATTGTTCAAAGAAAAGGAGACCTAATTGGTTTTATGATTCCCTACCACAACATCTTGTTGCATTGCTTCTCGATTTCATCTTTCAAGAGGTGAAAATAACAATATGGACCCCCCACCACTGGTCTCTTTCCTAGTAATAGGTGAATTCTATGGTCACAATTTCTACTTGTCAGCAGTCTTGAAGATTTTGCAAACAAATATGAGAATTCCTACAACAATTTGTCCAAGGCTATGGAAGCTAAACTATGCCCTTGCAACAATGCTACCCTTTGATTTGCATTCAGTGTTTGCCCTTGCAACTTCACAATCTTCCCATTCAATACAAAACTCATTGTTGAGGATCCAAAGCCCCAAAGAATAGGTCCTAGTGCATGTAGCCACTCAATGTTTAGGACCACATTGAACCCATCCAACATAATAATATAAAGATCAATGTCAATGGACCCGACACCATTCTGTATTGTGACCAACTCATAAATGTTGCCAATTATCATAGCTAGAAACTTCATGTTTTGCAAGTTTTAGATGTTGCTAAAAGCATGTAGGGAGATTTTAGGATTCCCTACTGCGTCATCCTCCTAGAGTAGCTACCCAAATCTGGTACCTTGATTTAAAATAGCTACTTGCACTTGTGCCTTATCAAATAAGCTTCGTCATAGTTAAAGCACAACCCTTTAGCCCTTTAATCTCTCATTTCGACTCAAGAAAGTCACTTGAAAGCTTGAGTTAGGGTGTTGGCGGCTAAACTACTAACAAAAGCAATCAACTTCCCTCCTTCACACCCTCCCTCACTAGTTTAGGTCATAATTATGCCCAAGTTCCCCAATTGTTGCATCTCTACCTCAATTTGAAGGCCATTCTCTATGTTGGTCGTAAATAGGTTGACCTCTTAACGGGTTTGAAATTAGTGGTTCGTCTTAGCAATGATTAGAATTTTGTGTTGATACTCTTCGAGTAATGTCTTTTGCTTCCAATTAGCCAATTCTCCAAGGGGGTTATTAGTCTAGGGGTGCCTGAACCTAATATTGCAATGCTGTTTCCTTTCTAGTCTAGGGGGGTTATTAGTCCTAGGGGTGCCTGAACCTAATCTTGCAATGTTGTTTCCTTTCTAGTCTAGCTTTGGTTCTTCCTACTGCACGTGATAAAACCATAAATGCGCTTTTCCCATGATTGCTAAGCCCACTTTATCTCCTTTGGGAATCTTTTGGTTTTTTGAAGATCTATTTGCACCTCCTCAACCTAAGTAATGGGCCCTTAGACTCATCAAAGGAAGGAAATTCCATCTTGGAATAGTGAGGCACGAGCTGCCTCACGACTTGCTCATCTATCTACTCCTTTGAACAGTGGTGGTTGCCTCGGTTGTCACTAATTGAGCCATGAAGCCAGTTGCTCTCCTAGACTCTTGGACATGGCATGAGAGTTTTTCCATTTGCTCTTGTGGTGATTGATGCCTCAAGGTTATGTTTTGCATGAAAGCATCAAGCTTTCCATGATACCTTGTTATCTAGCGCTAATACCAAATTGTTCAGAAACCTTGGGTAGGATCTCGTCATGAGTCGAGATGCAAGTGTTTCCATGTTCTTGCTCTTTCTCAAGTTCTACTTAGAAGACCTTACGCCTCTTCTTTGATCCGAGTTTTTAGGAAAACTTGCTTGATTCTTTTATTAATTACAACGCCTTTAAAATCAATACATAAATTAGAATGTTTTAGGCAACAAGAAACTTTTTAATTGCTATCCTTCCAAAAATCTAGTAACATTAAAGTAGAAACATGCTAAAATAGAAACATATTATTGTTATAAATTGGGAAATACTAAATAGAATATAACATTATCAAGCTTAAATATTGGTTGGATGCCCCGTCATCACCCACTTCCACGTCATTTATGATGGCCCCACTCTTCTTTCATCTTGAATAGATTTTACCTACAAAAGCATCTATAATAGACATTTTCTCATAGAGAGTCTTTTTGGGCAATGTTGCAAGGATTTGGCATGGTGAAGGCAATTCAAGAGATGCTTACTTTTTACCTAAGGCTACCTGTCAAGTCCATGTCAGGTGATTCATTCTGTAGTTGTTATTTTCCATAGTCAAATTAGATTATAAGTAGGTTCAAGTGATAGCTCTAGATTGCAGAAAGACATTTGGTGTGATACAAGCAGTCTTCGAACTTTTTTTCAAGTCTATATTGGCTATCCACTAAATACCAATGCCCATTATCTCTTCTATTGAGTCTTTTAATGGTTGTGATGGTAGTGCCCTCTCGGAATCTGGTATTGTCAAGGAACCTAAACATGGAATTTGTGGTACTTTTACTTGGACGTCTTGAAGTGAAGGTATCCAATTATTGAGTGGTTAGGGTTGAGTGGTATGGACCTTGCATAATTCCAGGTTTTCTCTTCTCAAACTTCTTGTCTTCAAAACTGGAATCCATGTATTCCCCTATTTCCAACAAAATTCTTCAGGGGAAGCTTATATACATTCTAAAAGCAAAGTTTTGGGTAGGATAATAGCAAGCGCTTTTTTTTTCCCCCTATTTTTAAGATGAAATGAATAAAGTATGATTAATTAATGCAGAAGTAACACAACTTGCATATAATCATTGGTTAACCTAGACCCCTGTGTTGATACAAACTAAATCCGCTTTAAATCCTTCGATTTCTCTCCTACCAAATTTCTCACAAGCAGGCTGACAGGGTCACATGATTCACCTCTTTAACTATCCGACTAATAATGAGCTTTATGGAGCAAGCAATAAATAGTGGCCTAGATATTTTCCCAACCAAGGGGATCCATTTGTCTGAACTAGATCTAACCCAGTTGCGATTCAAAACAGGTGCTTTGTGCTCTCCTCATGGAAACATAAAGCACAACATTGTGGAGAGTAGTGAATGGGGAGGCGCTTTTGAATATTGTCTATAATATTGAGTTTCCTATATGTCAAAAGCCATTCAAATTAATCTTAGATGGGATATGCATTTTCCACCCATGAGCCAAGATGTGAGATGTTTGTATGTTTGGAATAGATAAAGGTGATAGGTGTTGGGCAGAAGATTTGCAAGAAAATTGACGATTAGATTCTAGAAACATTTTAAATCTATCAGGTGTGTTTGATAATTGAATAGAATCTAGTACTTCAAGGAGGAGAGGTATATCATTCTATTCCCTAGAAGGCCCTAGAAAAGTGAAGGTTCCGAGAGGTGTTGTGGGTGGTTGAGGTAGTGAAATTTTGAGATGGGTTTGTATTGAAGTGAAGAAAATCTGAACACGGCAGTAAAGGGTAATGCCAGTGAAGAGTGCCCTATCCATCTGTCCTCCCAGAAGTGGAACATTTCCTTGTCACCAGCTATAGGCTAAATGTGGGTCCAACTGAATCTGCATTGAAGTAATCAGCTTCTACTACCCAGGATATGAGAACTTCCCCTCTCTTCTGATGTCACTGGCCTGTTAGGGCGAGAAGGACCACCTGCTCCTTTTAATCACCCTAGCTTGTACTCATCCTTAAAATTGCAATTAAGCAACCTCCATGACCATATTTCACAAGGCCAAATTTGTATTCACCAAGCATTCATTATCAAGCCCCATCCCACTCTCTTCCTTTGAGTATGTAGTTGTACCACCTCCCACCTCACAAGGTGCTGTGAATTGGAACACCCTTGCATGCCTTGTTGATTTTGCAATAAGGTCATTATGTTGAAGTGCTTTCCTTGTCAAAAAACTGCTACCACCATTGGTAGTGTTGTTGCAGCGATAGTGTGGTTCAGAACAATTGAAAATCATACACCCCTTTTGAAAGATGAGAGACGTTGATGTTGGGACAAGCAATTCTTGTAACAGTGAACTTTGAGTTTGGCTTTCTGGAGGAAGGCGAGACCTGTCGTGTCCTTATTTATCTTGAATAGTCCACTGCAGACCCTTCCTGCCTTGGGTGAAGAATTTGTCCCTGGAGACCATTGAAACCCATCATCCACTTTGGATAACTGGATGTTAGATCATAGACATAAAAGCTTTTGTAACTGGTTGAAAGCTCTAAATGAAGGAGGATGAAAGAATTGGAAGTTCTGATTGGGAACCTGGTTTAGAAATAATGCAATGGGCTGCTAGTAATATTTATTTGAAGTGTTCCTGAGACTAATCTAAACTCATTGTAAATCAACGAAACTTTTCTCAGTTCTATGGTTTTCAATTACATGTATATGATTTGTCAATTGTGCTCTATCAATTGTTTTCCCGACATTTAACACGAAGTTTCAATTCGGATGTTAAGCTTGAAACCCAGATGCATTGATTTCTCAATTCAAAAGCATATGATTTCCCTTACAAGTGCCTATAAACTAAGAAAGGAAGAACTACTATAAATTAAACTTCTAGTCCAAGTTTCTTATGATTTTGAATATGAGATCTTTGGGATTTTTTTTATATGAAAGATAACATTGTTAGCATTTTATTTTGTTTGTTGATTTATTTTGTCATCATTTGATACCCTTTTTTTTTCATCTCTTTTTCGGAAGGGAAAAATATTTAGGTAGATTTTATGGTTTGTTTTATTGTTCTGTAGTGGATGGGTGAAATTGCATTCTTTGACTTTTCTTTAGCCCCTCTACAGCGGAATAATAAATTCTAAATACCCAACTGGCTCAGACCTGTTTTATTATTGTATGCTCGTGTCACTCCCAACGGTCAATTTTCTTTTGAAACTACTAATGACTGCCGTAGTATGATATTTAATAATTTAAACGAATGATACAGAATCATAATTGACGTCTTGTAGCTCCCCCACTTTCGTGTGCATTTCATTTCCCATCTTTCCTTCCATACTTTTATCTTGTTGATAAAGTAGGCTCTGTAGCAATCCATACAATGTGGGGCGGCTATGTTTCTGCGCCCAACTTGTTTAGATTTTTTACAAGAATATTTGAAACGAATATCTGAATGTGATGGGTCATTTTTACGGAAAGGAATAAACAAATAATTCAAAACGAAATCTATTCGAAGCCAACATTCTGGAATGAGATCTTTATGCTTTCTGACTGTTGGATAGCAACGTGAAATTCGCTGGTGGTTTTTTAATGATGGATCAGTATCAATCGCTATTGGAAATTCTATTGGTTTCATGTTTTTGACTTCTTTTGGCATTCAGATCATCATCCCTTACGTGCACACTTATCGGTTTACTTTTTAATTTACAGAAACCCAATTGTCCGAAAGTGAGGCATTTACAAGTCTACGCTATTAAAATTTGAGATAAGCCGTTCTAAGTTAAGCTCCAAAAACCTATTCGTGATATGGTATAAGCTAACAAGGTAAACTCCAAGTTTTAGTTAAGAAGTGGAATAAACAACGTCGTTATTAATCCATTTGAATCAGCAACAGTAAAAAAAAAAAAAGAAAAAAAAAAGGGGCCGGGGGGGGTGGGGGGGTCTATTTTTCATAAAAGTGGGAAAAATATCATGGAGATCTCAGTTGTAAGGCTCAGTTGTAAATAAGTGGCCTTGAAATGCTCCAAGAGGATTGGTGATGGGAGTATCCGACTAAGTGCATCATCAATTAATGCTAAAAATTGGTTACGGTGTTATGCCATATGTGTTGTCTGTTTTTTTTTTTTTGTAATAATAGTATTAGAGATACAATAAATAATATAAAAATAAACAATATAAATGATGTAAATGAGTTAAAGATGGAGTTACTATTTGATGTTAAATTATACTGAAATAGTTTGAGAGTATAAGCTAAATCAATCAGTCAAACTTAAAAGAGCATAATTCAATTAGTTAAGTTCAAGAATTTTGACTTGAACAGCGTAGGTACTCAATACAACATTAATCTTCAAATCTCGTATATGGTTATAGACACCAAATCTTGAGATTGTTGAAATTTCCAAACTCAAATCATAACCACATGGTTCGTCTATGTAAAGAAAATTGATTCAATTTTTTTTTCCATAAATAAATAAAAATAAAGTCATTTTATAAATTAAATCTAATTAGCTGATTAAAAATTTTAATTGAATTCGGATTAAAAAAGGTAAGTAAATTTAGATTGATAATTCATATTTTTTTGGTCGTAAATTGTTTGCATCCAACTTGTTCTACCTCAATCAATCTCATTCGCCCCTGTTCCCTACCCTAATTAATCAGGCATTTACATGAACAAATGGCAAGAGCAGTCCCCACCGGGCCACGCCGGCGTCGCCGTCGAGTGCGCGGTGCATTGTTGGATTCGACGCCACTTGTTATGAATTCGGCGGTGCATAAATTTCGTTATTGCATCAATTCCCAGACCCACTTGCTATTAATTGCAGCATGAATTAAAGTTGGTAGAAGTAAGTGGTTGGAAAACTTGGGGGAATAAGTCGGTTGCAGGTGCATTAAATGTAAGAGAGACTAAGCACTGTTGGGCGTGCTCGTATCACATTCGCACTCCATGCCAATTATATGTCGATTGAAAAAGCTCAAGTTGTTGATGGCAGTGTTCTATTATTTCTCCACTCGAACCCTATTCCTTCTTTCGGCTCCGTTTCGTATGAAATATATGTCAGGGAGCGTTTGAAATCAATTTTGGGCGGGTGTTTGTAGAAACAGATCTTCTACTTTATCTTAACCTTAATTTTTGTCATTAAGATTAACAAAACACATTTAATTGGTGGAAATGAAGTGATGACACTTTTTATACGTTTTAAATTCCAAAAGTATATAACTTATAAATTGTTCGATGTTCTAATCCAAAGTAATTAAGGAGAAAGATGTTTCAGAAAGATATTAAAAAACTGAATTAGAAATGAAACATAATAATGAAATTGATTGCATAAATGCACTAGACATTTTTCACGTTTTTACACTGCAACGATGCTTCACCCCAAACTGGGCCCCAATCTAAATTCAATTACTTCCAATTACTAAAAAAGTTGAACTAATTCAATTACTTCCAAGACAATCTCCTCTAATGTTAGAGAAGGAATTGGTTGCCTGGCGAAGTTAATCATAGGGCCTCGACTACTAATTATTTGTTATTGAAAGTTAAGAGTTCTCAATGCTGGAACCTAAAACATATTTGAGGGTAAAATGCTGCACATTGGACCTCTTGGTGCGTATTGCAAACACAGATTAAATGAATTTAAATTAATATACTGATTGGTTGGTACAAAATACTCTCACATTAAAATTTTCTATTAATTTATTAATACGACAAATTTTTTTCGACCATAAAATAAGTTTTACGTGGAACCTTGACATCTAGATTTGTTTCAAATGGTGTATAGATTTTAACTTTTTTAGTATTTTCCTTAAATAAAACGTTCTTTGTTTTAAAGATATTAGTGGTCATGTGATATAATCTAATAATTGACATATCTGGTGATGATAAGAAAAATATGAACTAAAATTGTAGAATATTGGGTCAATTAACTTGTGTGTTACTATATATATATTATTATACTCTCTCATATCTGTAAGATATTATATTATATACTCAAATACCCATAAGATATTATATTATACATTCCATATTTATTTCAATTGTACAAGTATAAATACCCCTTTGTAACTTATAAATATTATTCAAAATTTAACAAATTCAGTTCCTTACATGGTATTATAGCGAGTTTGAGTTTTTTTCCTTTGTTTTTTCGATGTTCAACTGGCCGAAACTTGTCTAGCAATTGCTCCACTGCAACCATCGCTGCTCTTCAGCAACTACTGGTGCTAACTATTGCACATCGCAATCACCACTCCAACAACTATTGTGCTAACTATTGCACATCAAAGCTGTCTACTGTTCGTTGCAACTTATCTATTCGCTAGCCATTTGTTCTTTGCGGATCACTACTATTATTCTTGCACCTACCTATTCATCGTCCCTGTTGCCATCGCACATTCACCATTATCATCGTTGCTGGCTGATTTTGCAAAGCCTCAAAAATTTGCACACTGATTCTGCGCACGATTCTACACACGATCATCGTTGCCCCTTTCTGTTAAACACCACTCCTAGCAGAAATTGGTGGAATGTTGTTATTATGTGAAACTAAAGAAATATCGGATGTCATATTATTGCAACAAAGCAAGGTCAATAAGCTAATGAGAAATATTACCTAATTGAGCTGAAAGAGTAGTGAGAGCTTTAGATAGAACCTGTTGCTCAAGTGCTTCAATATTAGCTGTACAAATGGACAAAGTGGGTGCCTATTATGTGTTTGGTGCTGTAGGAATAGTAGAGGCAACAATGCTACTAGAATTAGTTAATTCGATTAGATTGTCCCTATAACACCCCAATTTTCAACACGACCTCCGTTCACGTTTTGCATCACGTGTGGATCGTTGCCCGTTGAAAATCGAGATGCTACTTGAAAATTTTGTTTTGTCAAAATCTTTTTCTTCAAAATTAAACTCATAACAATTGGTTCTCAAGTCAATATCTGGGTAAATATTTATCAAAACAAAAACATCAAGAGAATTTCTCAAGATACCCACCGAATTTCTCAATATAAGTCATAAATAATGCAGCGAAAATACTTTAAAAGCTATTAAAACCAAAATTGTTAAACAAGAAAAGTCATTTAAAGAAAAAACAAACTAAAGTTAAAACCAACGTAAATACATTAAAATAATCCAGTACAATACATAAACCATGACCTCTAAGTCTCCTATCCCGAACAACCTCCCCAATGAGGCATCCAGTTAAGCTGTGAGTCTTCTGACGCAAGTTATCATACTCTACGCCCAAGTGTACCTGAAAAATAAAGTGGGAGTGAGCTCGAAAGCACAATGGATCGTTCCTGCACATCACATGCATTATACAGACCCAATCCAAAACATTACAAACACTTTCAAACATTAGGCATTCAAACATTCATTTGTTTTAGTTATAATTTAAGACTGGAAGAGGGTTGAGATGCCTCTCTGTATTCCTTGTGATCTGAATCAACACAAATCTTAGGTAACGCCTAAGGCCGATTACCTGTCAGAGTCACAATCCAAGGGAGTGTACTTACCTAGGCATCGTACTATCTCCCAAAGACTTTGAGCTGTCACACTTAGCTCCGGTTGGGAATACCTACGATCTGCCTTGTGGCTCGACAATCTCAAGCAGTGACATATAGGAGATGCGACCTTGATCTGCTTCAGGCTCGACAATCGCACCGGTACGTGGATTCTTAATAAACCATCGTCTTATTTTTAGTTTTACAAACAATCTCAGTCAGCTCAAACATCACACAATACATAAGAAAAATAATTCAAAAAATGCATACAAACGAACATGATAAAGTGCATGAGTAAACAATAAGATCTAGATACACCTTTTCCTAGTCATGCATGCCTTAATTAAGTAAATCAAATTGCAAGATCATGTCATGAACTAATTACGCATAAATTAAATACTTCATCATACATCACACATCATTCATATAAGCCAAACAATTTCAATCAATTTCCTAATAAAATTCTAATAACCTAGAACTATTCAATCAAAAGCTTTGAATCTTAAATCCATATAATACATATGAGCAAGGAAGTCACGCCCACCTAATTCTGCTGATTTTTAGGGCTCCTTGCTTTCTGTCGAAATACTTTATACTCTCGATTAAAAATCTAAAATTCAAGAATCAATAAAATTTTCTAAGTCCTCTAAATTTTCTTAATTTGAAATTACCACTTTAATAATTTACTTACAAGCCTTTTCGTAAAATTAGATTTCTAATAACTTAATCTTCGCAATTTAAATAATTTATTAATATCATAGTTAATTTAATTATGAACAAAACTAGTAGAGCCAACCAAATCTCTGTTTCAATCTTATTGTTCAGTTATCATCTTCGCAGATCCAATTTCACACTTCATCTTCTTCATTGTCACGAACCAGCAGCAGTAATGATAGTTGGCTGGTTTTGTTTTCTTCATTTCAGCTTCACATTCCTCTCATCACGCATCCATCACCCAAAATCAGCACACCAGAACTTCTTTTCCACGTTCTCCATCTGGCAGCCGCAACAACAAACACACACACACACACATCATGTTCAAGCTGCAGCAACTGTTCGTCCAAACCAGCAACACCAAATGTTTCCCCATCTCCTTCGTTTTCAGCTCCCCTTCTTCTGCCTCACGGACAACAACAGGGCAGCAACCAGCAATGCCCAAATTGCCACAGCACCCTGCTGCACACGCTTCTATTTGTTTTCATTTTCCTCTCACGTTCGTTCTCTACTTCGTCCACAACAGCAGCAATTGTGTCTTCCTTCCTCCTTCCTCTATTTTCGTTTCTTCAACAACAGAAGGTTTAGGTTTGTTCTTGCTTCTTCATTCTCTATTTTTCTTTTCTTTATCTTCTTCATAGATCCATCTCCTTCGTTTTGTTGACCAAGAACCAGAAATGAAGTCTTCAACAATAGCAGCAGCAGCTCCATCGTCCTCTGTTCTTCCTTTCCTCTTCTTCTTTCATGGATTTGCAGCATATCACGGTTAACAACAACAACAACAACCTCATGCATTGACTTCGTTTTCCCCTTCACCTAAACGTAGCAGCAACAATAGAGTAGCCTTGCTCTGCCTCCACTTCCCTTCTTTGTTCGACGCACCAAACACACACACCAGTAGCCATCTTCTTCTTCGTTCGGCAGCCGTAACAGCAATAACAGCAACAACAACAGTAGACGGCAAACCAGCAGAGTTGGTCTTCTTCTTTCGTCATATTCTTCGTTCAACAGTAGGGAAAAACAATAGTAGCAGCACCAGCAACATATCACGCAGCCCCTGTTTTCTGTTCTCCTTCCCTGCCTGATTTCTTCATGCCATCGTCTTCTTTCATCCACGTGACACAGAGCACCAGTAGCTTATTCACGAATCCACCCAGCTCCTTTCTTCATTTAATTTCGAGAGTCTACTTCCCTCACCGCCAAATGAGAGCTCCCCAACAATTTCAATTTCTTTTTTTTTCTAACCATGTTAATTGATATATAGATAACCTTATTATAATTTTCAAGTATATATATCTATTTTAATCTTTATATATATATATTTATCTCTTTGATATGTGTGTGTATATATATATGTATACCAATAATCTTAATGTATACCACTTATTATAAGTTTCATATAATTATATCCATTTTAGCCTTTTGATTGTTTTGATTTATGTTATTCTTATTATAAGTGTATATGTGTTATCATGTTATTATTTTTCATTTTATACCTACTCGCAACGTGGCATAATCACGAAGTTACGGGGTGTTATAGTCCCCTATTCGGCCCTATTCACAATCCACGATGGAGCATTACATCTTGTCCTTGTTGTTTGCCCTTGTGTTTGTTGTTCGCACTTGCTCACCGTTGCCACTAGCTCTTGTTGCTCGTCCTTGCCCGTCGCCGTTACTTGTTTTAGCCACAATTGCCCTGTTGTTGATTGCTATTGCAATGTCCCCATTGCCCTTGCTATTGCGACTGCTCTCCTACTTTGCTCCACCAGCCATCATCGTTGCTTGCTGCTATTGCACACGTTGCAATTGCCTACTACTCACTGGCTCTACTACTCACTGGCTCTCCTACTCTTGCTGCACATCCAAGTCGCACATGCAAGTTCCTACTGCTGCACATTAAAGTTGTTAGTGCAACACACACAAATATATATATATATATAATGACTTCACCCAACGATATTATTCGTCCCATTGATATCATTTTAGATGGAACAAACTACATTATTTGGGCACAATAGATGTGCATATTTCTCACTAGTCATCGAATGTAGCAATATGTCACAAGGTACAAGCAAGAGCCAACCAAAGGTATCACTGAGACTCATCCTAAGTTTGAAGAGTGCCACGAGGTTTGGGCTAGTACTCATTGTAAGATTTTATCTTGGTTAATCAATACTTTTTTGCCAAAGTTTTGCAATGCCCAACTTGCATGGAATTTTTTGTCAAATCGATATAATTACTTGAGTGATTTAGCACTGCCATATTAGCTAGACCTCGACTCCAACAATTACAACAAGCACTAGGCTAGTCAATTTTTAGATTTCACTCACAAATGAGTGCAATTTGGGATCATTTGTCTCAAGCTAATCTAGATATCACTCATCCAGCCTTTGGTTAAGCCTTTCAGTCATATCAGGATTATCATCAATTCATTCAATTCATGATGGGTCTACAAGAGGACTTTGAACATATACATGCTTCTCTCCTTCATCAAACCCTTCTTCCAACACCTGAGACAACCATTACAGAATTAATTTCAAAAGAAATATGTGATGCAACTAAACTTGGTATGACATCTGATTAGGTTCTGGTAACTTCTAGTCCTTCCCTAGTTCTTGAACAAAGGGTTTTTGTTGTTGCTTCAAAAGTAATGAAAGGCAAGTCCAAGTTTACTGGACAATGCTTTTAGTGTGGTCATTTTGGACACTGTGGTTCTGACTGTCGGCGAACAAGAGATGATTCGACCAAAATAACTAATTCTAGTTGTCTGCGTCTACTATTCCCACAACACCAAACACATCTGAGGAGCCTACTTTGTCCCTTACTACAACTAATCTTGAAATACTTGTGTAACAAGTTCTATCAAAGTTCTCACTGCTCTTTTTGCTCAATCAGGTAATACCTGTAACACCCCGCCTCCCAAGCCCCATCTTCTAAGTCATCTGACGGTTCAACTTTCTTTGATAAAAAATCTTGGGATGCTCGGAGACGAGCCCATGCTACATTTTCTTCTTCTTAGACCCCAAATGCATTAGGGCTCTTGTGTACATTAGTCAATGTACAAAATGACATCATGGTAAATAAATTTCTTCCTTTATTCATTCGACAATTCCAAGTAATCCATTACTGCAAAAAAATAAATTCAAAGCTGAAAATACATGATTTCACTTGGGCCGATGTGCCCTACATTGAAATAAATCAAAACTTTCAACAAATAAATCTCCTCGCAAGCTGATTAATTTCCTGTTGTGAAAAATAGGGGGGTGAGCTAAAAAACCCAATGAATTAATCCATCTATTTAATCCATTATTTCAACCAGACAATGCAAGCAGATCAAACAATTTCAGATATTAATTCGATTCAACCAATATATTAATTCAGTCGTAATTTAGACCGAATGAGAATACCCTCTGTGGTTCAGATCTAGTGAGAGAGATCAATTCTGAAACTCAAACCCATTTCCAGTGGAATCATTGTTGAAACCCGTTCCATGCTAGTGTCAGTATTGACAGCCAGTTCCAATTCTACATGGAACACAGAAAGTCCCCTGTACCGGTACGTGGTTGAAATCTTATCTAATCTAATTTTTGTGTGCAAGAGCCTAGTAAATAAATATTTCAACAGTAATTAAACATTCCAACAGTATAACATGATAAACCAACAGAAACACAAATTTTTGATTTCTGATGTAGAAGATTGTACAAGACGCAACTACACAACATACTCTCTCAAACAGGAAAAACGACTTTCGATTTCTGATGTAGAAGATCGTACAAGACGCAACTACAGAGCATACTCTCTTGGTCATACAACATGATAATTGAATGACA
>JAJIYU010011651.1:0-15154 GCA_030144865.1 Tinospora cordifolia
TTGATTTAGATGATACTTGCTTGTTTGGTTAGCTTAATCTTTTGTGTTTTATTATTGTTCTTTGCATTTATGTCATTTAATCATCATGTTGCATGACCTAGAGAGTATGCTTTGTAGTTGCGTCTTGTACGATCTTCTACATTAAAAATCGAAAGTCGTCTTCCTGTTTGAGAGAGTATGTTCTGTAGTTGCGTTTCGCACGATCTTCTACATCAGAAATCGAAAATCTGTGTTTCTAATGATTTATCATGTTATACTGTGGTATGTTTACTTTTCTGTTGAAATATTTATATATCATGCTCTTGTACACAAAAGTCAGATTAAATGAGATTTCAATCACGTACCGATACGGGGGACTTTCTGTGTTCCATGTAGAATTGGAACCGGCTGTCAATACTGACACCAACTTGGAACGGGTTTCAAAATGAACCCACCGAAAAGGGGTTTGAGTTTCAGAATTGATCTCTCCCCAGATCTGGAGCACAAAGGGTATTCCTATTCGGTCTAAATTACGGCTGAATTAATATATTGGTTGGATCGAATTAATCTCTGAAAGTGTTTGATCTGCTTGTATTGTCTGGTTGGAATAATGGATTATATAGATGGAATGATTCACTGAGCTGTGTAGCTCACCCCCCTTATTTTTCATAACAGGAAATTGATCAGCGTGCGCGGAGATTGTTCCTTAGAAAGTTTTTATTTAATTTAATGTAGGGCAAATAGGCCCAAGTGAACTTATGTATCCTCAGTTTTTAAATTTAGTTTTTGCTGTAATGGAATATTGTAATTGAAATTGTTAAATGATCAAATGAAGAATTTACTTTATTATGATGTTATTTTTGTACATAGACTAATGTACACAGGAAACCTAATGCATTTGGGCCTAAGAAGAAGAAAATGTAGCACAGACCCGTCTCCCGGGCATCCCAAAATTTTGATCAAATAAAATTGAACCGTCAGATGACGTGGAAGATGAGACTTGGGAGGCGGGGTGTTACACACACCACTTGTAGAACGTTGATCATTTAAATCATATGCCTAATCTGCATCAAAAAACGCCTCAAGAGAAAAATGAGAAGAAGGCTTGAACCATAAACTAGTTGTAGTTGTTCCTTTCAAGTACCTAAGAACTCGTTTACAAGCCTTCCAATGAACATTAGTGGGAGCTTTTAGAAATTGGCTGAGACGGTTGATAATAAACGAGATATCAGATCTTGAGTTTGTAAGATATTAAAGAGCTCCAGTAGTACTTCTGTAAAGAGAAGGATCACCACACAAAGTTCCTCGTTCAAGAGACAACTTCTCACTTGGACTGGAAGTAGAGGTAGTAGGTTTGGAGTCAAACATTCCTGTATGGGCTAAAAGATCAATGATATATTTATGCTAAGTGAGAAAAAATCCCATTAGAATTGCAAAAAACTTCAAAGCCCAAAAAGCAATCAACATCACCAAGAGACTTAAGAGCAAAACATGGATGTAGCCATTCAATGAGCTATTGAATCACCCTTGTGTCGAAACTAGTTATGAGCATGTCATCAACATTTATCAATAGAAAGAACACAATACTTCCTCGTTTAAGATGAAACAATGAGATATTAGAAACAAAATTCTGAAAACCATAATCCAGAAGAGCAGCTTTTAACTTTGTAAGCCATTGCCAAGGAGCCTGCTTAAGACCATATAATGCTTTATGAAGTTTGCACACATGAGTGGGATGAAATGGATCATCAAAGCCTTCAGGCTGAAGCATATACACATCTTCATTCAATTCCCCATTAAGAAAAGTATTGTTCATGTCAATTTGCTTAATAGGCCAATTGAAGTTAACAACGAGAGTAAACAGAACACAAATAGTAGATGCTTTGACAACCGGTGAAAAAATATCCACAAAACCAAGTACAGGGGTTTGATGAAACCCTTTTGCAACTAATCTTGCCTTGTATTTATTAACAGAGCCATCAAGATTTGATTTAACACGAAACATCCACTTGAAACCAATAAGATTAGTAGCAAATGAAGAGGGAACACGTGACCAAGTATTATTCTTATCCAAAGCTGACATTTCATATATCATAGATGGATGCCAATGAGTGTCTTGTACTACTTGTCGAATTCAATGAGGTTCTAATTGTAACACTCCAGAATTTTACGAGCGCGCTACGTCGCGAGTAAACATGAAATAAAGTTTTACAAAAAAATGAATATGGATGATGATAATTTTTAAAATAAAATAACAATGCTTCAAAAAAAAATAAATAAATAAATAAATAAAATAAATAATAGTTTTTACGAAAAAATATAATAATGATAAAGTAGATTTTTAGAACTTATAATGTTTTAGAAAAAAATAATAATATGAGCTTTGCAAAATATAATAATAATAATAATAATAATAATAATAATAATAATAATAATAATAATAATAATAATAACAAATAAAATAAATAGATTTTAGAAATAATAATTTTTTAGTAAAAATCACAAAATCCGTGAAAAAGAAATAAATGAACTAAAATCATGTTTCATTTAAATCTATACATAGAATTATCGTTTGGCATAATAATAATAATAATAATAATAATAACAACAATAATAATAATAATAATAATAATAATAATAACAAATAAAATAAATAGATTTTAGAAATAATAATATTTTAGTAAAAATTACGAAATCCGTGAAAAAGAAATAATTGAACTAAAATTATGTTTCATATCAATCTATACATAGAATTATGGTTTGAAATAATAATAATAATAATAATAATAATAATAATAAAGATTTAATTATGGTTGATCAATATATTGATTAATCGAAACGTTGGCGGATTACAATCCAAAATTTAATTAAGAAATAAAATTAATATGGATTGATTGAAAAAAAATATATAAAATATAAAATTTCAGATTTTTGAGCCAAAAAAAATGAAAATAAAAACTTAGGAATTAAGATGAAAAAAAATGTGCTTTGATTTTAGCCAAAAAAAAAAAACAAGAGAAAATCTGGAAAACTCAAGAAGAAGAAGAATCACAAAAAAAAAAAAAAAAAATCTGATTTTTGGTTATGAAGGACAATTGAAGAAGAATCTGGAAGAAGAAAGGAAGAGAAGAATGAGGTTTGGTTTTTAGATTTGTGGCAAAGAAGAATATGGATTTGCTTATTTTGGTGACGGCGTTTGATGTTAGACGAACGAAGGAAGAAGATGATGGAAAACTAGAAAAATCTGGATTTTCGGTGTAGGAGGCGTGAATCACAAACAACAAGAATGAAATTGGGGGCTTTTGATGTGGGTTTCAGTGTGTTGATCAAGATGGAAGGAAGAGGGATGAAATCTGGTTTTGTGTTTTTGTTTTGGTTTTGATGTGAAAAAAAGGGTTTTTGGTAATCCAGATTTGTGTTGATTTGGAGCACATCGATTTGGGTTTGATGATGTGTGTTTCTTGATTTGTGATGGAATCTGTTGGTTAGAGCATCATCCAAATGAAGAGGAAGTAGCTGGCCGTGATGGATGAAAACAAAGGAATTGATCTGGTTGTGCAATCTGATTCGGACGAAATGAAACGAAGAATGAAGTGCTGTTGCTATGTTCAGGCAAAGAAGAACGAAGAAACCAAAATCTGATTTTGGTTTTGGTTTGTGCGTTCAATAGAAATTAGATGAAGCAATGGCTGCAATTTCTTTTATTTTTTTGGTTCATGATTGTTACAACAAAGGAGATAATGCCCAAATTTCTGGTTTAAATTTCTGTCTAAATCTTTGATGCGTGGTTTGATTTGGGTTTCATCGAGCAGGTGCATTATTCTGATGAAGTTGGCAATTGAAGAACAGTAGCCATGAGTGCTAAATTTCTTGGTGCAGCAGCATACCTCGTTGGATCTTTGGTGTTGGATTTTGATTTTACTTGTAGTTGCTGGCCATGGTTCAAAGAAAGGAACAAATTTGACTTTTTGGGCATAAATCCGCGAACAAGAAGAAGATGAATATTATTGTTGCAATCTGCACGAAGAGTAGCATACGACAAAGAAAATTCTTCATCGGCGTCGATAGCGCGAAGGAGATGAAGAAAGGTAAAAATACATATACTTTTAGATTTTAAATTTCAGATGGTGTGAAATTTATTTTTTTGATTTTAGATGCAAAAAAAACAAAACGAAATTAGAAATTTAAAGCTTTATTAAATATTTTAGTAGAAGAATTAATTTTGATGCTTATGAATTTTTATAGATGCTTAGAATGTAAATATCAAAGCTTAGAAAATTTTAAGTTTCGAATATTAAGAATCTAATTTATTTAGAAGTTAGATACAAATAGAAAATATTAAAATATTCTTATTCAAATAGAAACTAATTTAGTCAATTACGAAAATTAGTTTAGAATATTTATTTAAATAATTTAAATTTAGACTATTTATTTAATATTGAACATGAGAATTGATTTAATAAAATTAAATTAATTAATCTTTTAAATTAGAATTGAAAAAGAAAATAACTTCCAACACATTAATAATTTTATTTAATATTAGAAATTTAAAATTTAATAATCCAATTAGTTGAAAACATGAAAAATAAACCTTTAGGAGTTTAAAATCTTTTATAAGAAAAGAATAAAATTTTAGGCATTGAAACTAAATGTATAACATTTAGAAGTCTTATTTTGTTTGTAACTAAATTAATTATGATATTAATAAATTATTTAAATTGTGAAGATTCAGATATTAGAAATCTAATTTTATGAAAAAGTTTGCAAGCAAATTATTAAAGTTTTAATTTCAAAATTAAGAAAATTTAAATGGCTTAGAAATTATTTTAATTAGAATAAATAAAATTCTAGAATTTAGCAAAATTAGTTGAAAACTACATAATTATTTTAGTAATTATTTAAGTTTAACAAATAATTTGAATAAGATTAAATGTGAATTAGGTAATTAGTGAGTCTCATTAATTGTTGAATTACAAATTTTACATTTTTGAGTATCGAGCTTCTTGAAGGAAAGCAAGGTCACCTTGATGATCGACGAAATCAGGTGGGCGTGATTTCTTGACTCTTATGTATTATATAGATTTAAGATTCAAAACATTTATGTGATAGTTTTAAATTAATTAGAATTTCATTTGGAAGTTTAGTGAACATGTTTGATATGCTTGGATGAATGCTGCTTGATTGATAGTGCAGCTAATGACCAACAAATTCATTTCATGCTAGATTAATTCATGATATGCATAAATAGAAGACATGCATTAGATAGTATTATTCATTCATTTGAATACCATGTAAATTGCATTGTCATGACATTGATTATTTAATTTGAACTGTCATTAAATTTCATACATAAATTCCATTGATTACTTATTATGTCATGTGATGCTTTTGTATGATTGAATTTGTTTGTAAAACAAAAATAAGATGAAGGATTATTAAGAATCCACGTACCGGTACGATCAACGAGTCTAAAGCGAATCGAGGTGGTATCTCCTATATGCCACCGTTTGAGATTGACGAGTCACAAGGCGGATCGTAGGTATTCCAACCCATGAGCTACCTGTGACAGCTCGAAGTCTGTGGAAGATGGTACGATGCCATGGTTAGTACTCTCTCTTAGGCTGTGATACTGATGACTTGGTTGATTTTAGATGGTACTCGAGATCCTCTATGATTAGACAAGGTCACGGGAAATACCGAGAGGCATCTCAACCCTCTTCTGGTCTCAGACTTCAATCATAAACCATGCGGATGTTTGAAATGCCTAATGCTTGAAAGTGATTGTAATATTTTGGGTTTTGATCTGTATAATGCGTGTGATGTATAAGAATGATCCACTGGGCTTTCGAGCTCACTCCTATTTTATTTTTCAGGAACACCTGGACATAGTACACAACAGTCTATATCAGAAAACTCGCACTTTCTATTGGACACCTCATAGTGAGGTCGTCCAGGATAGGTGACTTTAGAGGTTGTATTTCATCTAATTAATTGTAACAGAACCTCACGTATAACTTTCCTTTGAATTTAATTTTACTGTTTTACAATTCTTTATTTTGATATTAAATTTCAGTCGATTATATCCTTGAATGATATTATATGTTTAATAATTATTATTTTAATAGAAATTTTTAAAATGTTTTCGTTGCAATTATTTGTAAATTATGATTTTATGACTTTTAGCTTAAATTATATGACTACAACAATTCGGTGAACCTAAGAAGAAATTAGTTAGGTCTTCTGTTTTGCATAACATGAGTTTTCAAATATTTATCTAGAAACATGTGATTGAAAACTTGAAATTTAAGAAAAAGAATTTTGCCAGAACGAAAATTTTAAGTAGCATTTCGATTCTCATCGGTAGCATTCCGATTCTCATCGGACGACAATCCACACGTAAGATAACACGTGATAGGAGGTCTGGTTGAAAATTGGGGTGTTACACTAATATAGCAACAAACACATAAGGAGAAGTATGAAGAAGAGCTTTTGGCTTAAAAATCCCACCTTTAGCTCTTGTTTGCACAGGATGAGTTGAACATGCACCACCAAGAGGAACAGAAATAGTGGTGATAGGAACAGTGCTACTTGAAGTATTTGAAACAACTGGTTCAGAATTAATAAGAGAAACAAAAGACAAACAACAAGGAGAATTCAAAGAAGTACCAGAAGCATGTGATGGGAAGAAGAAACAGGTCGCATTGCTATAAAGGACTTAGCAATTTTGGAAATCAAAGGAGCATTAGATGAGGATGATGTTGTTGGAGAAGAAGACACAAACAAAGACTGATAAGGAAATTCAAGTTCATTGAACACCACATGTCTTGAAATAAAGACTCTACCAGATGAATGAAAACACTTGTAGCCATGATGGCGTGAGCTATAACCAAGAAATATGCATTTAGAAGAACGAAAATTGAACTTGCGAGGAGAATAGTATGTTAAGAGAGGAAAACAAGAACATCCAAAAGTCTTTAGATAATTGTAATCTGGTGGCTTATGAAGCAGTTTTTCATAATGTGACAAGAATTCAAGATAATAGTTGGAAGACAATTGAGAAGAAAAACAGAGGTCTGAAATGCTTCTTCCTAAAAACTGAGAGGCATAGAAGCATGTGCAAGTAAAGTAAGCCTTGTTTCAACAATGGAAGGATGCTTTCGCTCTGCAACACCATTTTGTTGGTGAGCGTAAGGACAAGAATACTGATATTTGATGACCAAGTTTTCACAATCTTTGGCAATAGATAATATACTCAGCTCCCATATCAGATTGAATTGTTAGGATCTTTTTATTCAACGGACGTTCAACATGCTTTTGAAACTTAAGGAATACTGAATAAGCATCAAATTTGACTTTAAGCGGATGTATCCAAGTAAATCTTGAGAAGGCATCAATTAAAAACAATATAGTAGCGAGATCCATGATTTGATAAGATGGGAGCAGGACCCCAAATGTTAGCGTGGACTAATTGAAGTGGATCTGCAACTGTAATAGGACAACGAGTGAAAGACAATTGATGTAGCTTGCCTAGTTTACATGAATCACATAATTTTAATGAGGATTTTAAAAGAGAACCATGAATTTTATTCATCACATGTTGAAGTACATTTGAAGATGGATGACCAAGTTTGACATGCCAAATTTGAACACTATCTTGATTTGTAGAGACAAAATTTGAATCACATTTATTGAAAGTAGAAAAGTAAAATGAAGAACCACAAACAAAAGGTTTTACTATTGATGCAGCAGGAGAGCAAGGAGTAAGCTGATAAAGGCCATTTTTAAGTATTCCTTGAAGCAGAATCATCTTCCTATCCTTGTTCTTAGCAACAAAATGATTATCATGAAACTCAGCTACAGTTTTACAATCACTTGTGAGTTTGAAAACACTCAACAGATTTTTAGTGAGACGAGGAACATGTAAAACATGTTTAAGATGAATACATGAAGAAGATGAATTTTGAGAGGGAAGAAAAACTGAATTAGTGTTTAAAATTTTTAGTTTAGCACCATTACCTATCGTAACCATTTGCATACCTTTGTATTCCAACTTGTTAGCAATCACTGATCCATTAGATGACATGTGACTTGTAGCTTCAATGTCCATATACCAGGTTGGACTACTATACACTCAGGAGAGGCAAAAAAGCTCTGTGTTTGATGAAGATTTGCATTTGGTATGACTAATGTAGAGGGGAACATCAAATCGACAATATTAAATTGTTTCTTGGACTGCATTGCTTGATTTTGAGAAGAACCTTGATAACTTTGATCAAAATGATGATAGCACTGCAAAGTCACATGTCTTGGTTTAAAACAAACCTGACAAAACACTTTTTGATTTCTATATCCTCCAATACGACCTCCTCTGCGACCTCCTATATTGTTTTGTCCACCACGACTTGTACTTTGTTGCTGATTTGCTTTTGAAGAGGATGACTTCTTGTCTGACAGATATGAGGCCATATTTACAGATGCATTAACAACATCTATGCTTGAAGAAGAATTTAACTGAGCAATTCATTGCTCATGTATCATTAGGAGATACTGTGCATCCTGTAAGGACATTGTAATCTCTTGAGATGAATTCAAAACAACTATTGGATCATATTCGTGTCCAAAACCATTGAGAATGCTTTGAATCAAATCAGGTTCAGTCACTATCTGTCCGATTGATTTTAATTCTACTCCAACATTCTTTACTTGTAAAACGAAATCTGAAATTGATAAGGATCCTTTCTTGAATGAACTGAGTTGTTGTTTTAGCTGCAAGGCACGCACCATTGACAATTGTGCAAATAATCATTCTAGCGTATGTCGTACTTCAAAGGAGGTGATACACTTTGCAACCTGTCCAATGATATTCTCTACAATGGTAGAAAACAACCAACACCTTAGCAACTGATCTGTGTGCTGATTAATCTCAGAGTCTTTTGATGTTTGAGATCGATCTTCATTTTGATGAACTGATTTGTAACAAGATAATCAAGTCCAAGAGCACGAATTGCACATTTGGTCTGCATCTTTCAGTAGACATAATTTGAACCATTCAACTTTATCGGTAGATTGAAATTCAATGCTTTTGCTATCATAGCTACATCTGTTACAACAGATCTGTTTTGTGATGTTGATGTCGACATCTGGTGTTGATTAGAACCTGGTTAGCTCTGATACCATGTGATAGAAACTGATGTTTTTCAATAAAGAAACCAGAGCATAAGAAGATCAACAAAAACAGAGGGAGAAGAGAAGAAAAGAGAAAGAAGAGAAATCAAGAAAATTCAAGAATCTGTTTCTTGTAGTTGTAATAGAGTTCCTCATTAAAGAGAGAGAACCCAACAAATGAATTACATTCTACTATCAGTCAACTATTTATACACACCAGTATCCAATACAAAAGATACACCTGTCATGTTGTTATAACTTCTCCTAACTGTCACTAATTGTCACTTGAAATTACAGAAGCTGCAAATATTCTCACAGTCATACACTCTTGTTGGTCTTAGATTCTAAGTTCCTATCTATCACCACTCTTCTTCAAGAAAAAAACTAATTTATCTTCGCATGAAATACAAGCATTTCTAACAAGTTTTGATGCAAAACTGAAATGTTAAGCAATGTTGCTGCTATGAACAATATGAGCGTTAATAACTTAGCATTTGCTAAGGTAGCCTTTAAAACAACAATACCCAACCTTCTTCTTTGTTGTGTTTCTCCAAACCATCAATTTCAGCTTATGATCTATGACACATGAGATTGGGTTACCCTTCTCATTTTACATTAACTCAAAGACTTAGACAATGTAATTGACCCACCTACAAAAATAAATTGGTTATTTGCTCATCATGTTAGTATGACAAATTTCATGCTCTTCAATTCAATTTATCTAATTCATGAGCCTCCAATTTACTCAAATTAATTGACGTGGATCTTTGGGGACCAGCCCCAACACCATCACTCAAAGGTTTTAAATATTACATTCACTTTGTTGATGATTTCTCTAGACTTACATGGATTTGTCCCCTCAAAGCAAAATCTGAAGCACTTCCCATTTTTCTTGTTTTCAAGAAATTGGTAGAGAATATTTTTTCAAAGAAAATAAAATGTGTTCAGTTTGATTGGGCCGGGGAATATAAACCTTTTTTTTCATTTTTATCACAACATCGTGTTGCTTTACAACATCTTTGTCCTCATACTCTTGAGCAACATAGATGGTTGAATGCAAACATCGTCATGTAATTGAAATTACTCTTGTATCCTAGCTACAGGAGAAATCTGTTAGGATGGAATGACTCTACAATTTCAAAAAAATTAATAAGTCTAATGTAAAAAGCCACCTCTAGTATAGGCTTGAGTCCTTGTAGGAATCCTAATAATCCTATAAATTAAATTGCTACTTTAAGTTTATACACAATGAAGTAAACATACTTATAATTAGAGCACGATAACATGTAATGATTACCTCATAGAGACGCAACTAGTCAATCATCTAACAGAGGATGTATATGTAGTTTTCATTAAGACCCATGTCCATCCTGGGGGTCCACATTTCGTAGGGTAAATTATTATAGTAGTGGTGATTGGCGCATGAACGAGTAAAAAGAAAATGACCACAAATCCATTCGTATATAAACCACACATTTAAAAATAATCGTTATATGTGAATATATAGAAAACACATATGTTTGATTTATAGTAGTAGAGGGTGAGATACCATGATACTTGACATGCACTAAAATACGAAGGAGAATATGCACATCATCAAGTGTGAATGGTATTTCACTAAATGAGAGATGAAATGTGTTGGTCTCCAAATGCCACCTATTAATGATTACCGAGATAAGTGTCCTATTAATATAGTTATAGGAGCATGTGATCAATAGGCTCAATTTAGATCTACTAATAATTTTGTGTAGGTGAGCCTATTGTGGGTGGCATTCTAGATTCCACTCCTTGATCATACTCGCATGATTTATACATTTTAGTGGGTCTCAATACTATGCAAACAAATTTTTTTAAAAAAAATTATTTATAATTTATTATTAAGAAAAAAATGGTTGACTATAAAGATGATAATTAACCTTGTTTCTCCATATTATTGTAATAACATGGTGCTCAAATCTTAATAGAATAAACTCGAGATCCGAGCGCGGGGTTAGTGCATATGATGAATGTGCCTAGCTTGTGACCGGCTCAAGTGATGACACTTGAGGATCGAGCCCTGGGTTAGGGCATTCGAGGAATATGCCTAGCTTATGGCCCGCTTGAGTGGCCGGTACGCCTCACTTACGATCTGCTTGAACGATGACCATAGGGAAGGAATTGCGCTGTTGATTTGACATTATCTTTGCTAACTGTCCCACTTGAGTTTTTAAACTCTTAACTGTGGCATTCATGCTTCTAATTTGAATCTCAATACCAGAGACTCTACTATCATTTTTGTCCACTCTCCCTTCAGCTCCTTGAAGAACCTTGAGTGCATATTCATCATTTCATTAAGCTTGTTTTCTAAGAACAAATTCTTATCTTGTAGGGGCTGTTGTGACACAAATCCTGGAGGATGTTGTTGAACATTTCTAGTATTTTCATAAGAAAAGTTTTCATGATTTGTAACTTCTGGATGATAGTACGTTGGAACATTGTATCCCCCAAATGGATCTTGGTGCCCACTAAATTTGTTTATGGCGTTCAGTTGCTCAATAAAAGCTTCTCTAGAATAAGATGCTTTGTTGGCTTCTGCAATGACTAAACTTGCTGATTTGGCTGATTCTGATAATCCCCACTGCTGCTCTTTTCTTCTACTAGGTTCAATCTATGAGTCATGGTGGCAATTTAAGCATGAAAAACATTTATGTCATCAACCTCATGAATTCCCACCCTTTTGGCTATTTCTCTTTTGGTACCATAAACATATGCATTTGTTGCCATGCCATCAATGAGTTGGGTGGCATCAGTAGTCGACTTTCCCATCAACGAACCTCCAGTTACAAAATCTACTAAGGTTCTAGTAGGTGGAGTGATTCCACTATAGAACATTTGAATTTGAAGCCAAAGGAGATATTCGTGCTGTGGGCATCGCCTTAATAGGTCCTTGAACCTTTTCCAAGCTTCATACAGAGATTCGAACTCGAGTTGCTTGAAGGAACGATTTCACCCCACAATTGATGCACTTTAGCGAGTGCGAAATATTTTTAGAAGAATTTCTGACCCATTTCCTCCCATGTTGTAATGCTTCTCGGAAGCAATGTCTGTAGCCAAGTCTAGCTCTGTTCCTTAGAGAGAAAGGGAAAATCCCTAGCCTTAACTGGTCTTCGGTTACTTCGTTCATCTTGACTGTATCACTGATCTCCATGATAGAATTGAGGTAAGCTATAGGATCTTCTATTGCTGAACCCCCAAACTGCTATTGCTGCACCATTGTAATCAGGGAGGGCTTTAGCTCAAAGTTGTTTGCATTTATCGGTGTCCTAGCTATGCTGGAGTAATTGTTGTTCAGAATGGGTTTGAAGAAATCCCGTAATGGTGCATTTCCATTGTTCTCCACACTAGAAGTTCTACTGTCAGCCTTAGTTAATACTCGTCCTTTGGCTTCCAACCGAATCTAATTTATGGTCTTGAACAAATTTGGGTCATATGCTTCATAAGGATCTCTACTCATGCAACCTTGAAACACCACAAGAAAACACAAGATCAAGTGTATTCAATGAAGTTAAAAGAAAATATAAGCAATTGACACAAAAATAAAAAGTAAAAATTTTGCCTTAATTAAAACTAAACCAAGTTCAATTTGTTTTAAGATAGTTAACCCATTTATCGGCAACAATGCCAAAAACTTGTTGACAACCTCGCAAGTGTATGGGATTGCAATAGTAATAACCAGTAGAGACTAGGTATCGTCCTCATGGAACAAAATTTAGTCAACTATCTCAAATCCTAATCTAATGTTAGCATTCACTTTATTAAGGCTTGTAATAGAGTTTGATTTGTTTGAATCCGAATAAGAATTAAAAACTATTGAAAGCAATAAAAATATGTTTCAAAAACTATGTTGAATAATTATTATGGATAGTAAATTCTTTTATTCTTACGTTCAATTTCTATTCCAATTAACTAAACTTCTAGTATTGTAGGTTCTAGCACTTATCATCAAGGCCCTCTTTTGAGGCACCCCAACACCTATTAGTCTCGTTTCCTAATACCCTCTTCCGATGCGCACAATTAACAATCTAATGCCTTGTGAATAGCAATCACGTGCAACCACCTAAACAGTCGACAACCTTCTGGTCAATCAACTAATCTAGGTCTATATTATGATATTCTAACCATTAAGTCTCTCTTCCGAGTTAGTTTAATAGTTTGAGATCATAATGTTCATGGCCAGTAAACATTAAGCATTAAACACATTGAATATAAAACAATACATCAAATCAATTAATTGGAATATGAAATCTTAGGATCCTACATCAGAAATTTACATCTTAGACTTAGAGATTAACTAGTCTGACATTCTAATAAGTTCAAACATCAAAGAATAATGAATAAAAGGTAACATACTCAAAACTTAATCCTTGATCTTCAATCCTTTGTTGTTCTTCTTCTTTTTCTCTGTTTAGCCATCAAAATCAACTAACTTTCAAAGTCCAGAATGTTTTTACCCTAATCTACTTTCCTGTTTATATTAAAAACTTACAAACCCTAAATAAAATTAGAAATTAATTAATTAATTACATTACCGCGGTCATCCTCATCCCTAGTTAAAAACACAGATTTTTGGCATTTTGTGAACCGCGGTTACTGGACGATCTTCTTTTTCTTCATAATATGCTGGTTCTAGTTACTAGTCTGATTACTGTGGTAACTAATGTGATATGTTCTTATGCATTTTTCTAGTTTTTCTTCAACTACCCAGGTCTTCAGTTCATATACCATGGTAATTGGTTGTTTTTCTTTGATTTTAGCTTTTCTTTGCCTCTTTGTGTTGTGATTCTCTCCAAGCTTTGTTTCAATCCTACACAAACACTAAGGAACCTTCCCCAAACATCATTTTCTCATAGAAATGTTGTAAACACTGCTTAACAATGCTCAAACGCAATAAAACATATAATTTCTATTATGAATGCTCATGCCACTAATCATGCACAAATATATTTGATTTCCTACTAAACTTCTATAAAATGCATATAAACAACCCATAATAATGTTAATCTATTATGTAACTAATAGTAGTAAACTAATTTGTCTACAACGATTCAGTGAATAATGTAGTCTAATCGATAACATAAAACATGAATTTTTAAAAAACAATGTCATGTATGCATGAACAGTAATATAATGCGAGTAAATGTAACGATTAATGATTTTAAATCCACAATGCAGTTGTGCACTTTCCATTTTGAAAAAAATCTTAATGATAAAAACATATGCCGACTCTCATTACCCTCCAAGGCATAATAAATCTCATCGAGCGAGCTTACCAAATAGTTAGGCTTATTCTTACACAACATCATAAAGATCTGCCAGCACATACCTCATTTATGGCAGCCTCTGATCCTCTGTGAGTGGGCCAATTGAGAACCCACACAGAATGTGCCTCCAGGTACAGCGACATCCGATCCTCAAAGCTTAACTACATCCAATACCCTAAACTATACCATCGGACCTTGAGATTCTGCGCACATTTTTTATTTAAAACTCATTTAAAGATTGTAAATGCATTGTAATATGTAATAACATTTCATTTATGGGTAGAATAACAAGTTTAAGTGATAAATTAGAAAACACTACTCACAAGAATGCTTAGCTCTCGGTGCTCCTCTCGTGACCTGTTGTGTCCCGTTAACAATTGATCCTGCGTGATCAATGTGGTTTTCTTAATATCTACATAAAACTTGGCTTAAATCTAACTTTATGGTCTTTGGTTAATCAAAGGATTGACTTGGTCAATTGTGGTAGATTTGTTGATTTGGTAAATATAATCAACTCTAATTATGACTAACATTCACTGACCTGGATGATTGATGGGGTCAAACGGATCAACAAGATCAAATGGTGCAATTAAGCCTCCAATATCGACCCAAATATCAAAAACTTACACCTTTGACATGTGTCTCACTTTTGGAATACATTCATCAACCTTTCCATAACTTTGGTGGTTCAATACAATAAATAGAAAAAA
>JAJIYU010011652.1:0-15136 GCA_030144865.1 Tinospora cordifolia
ATATATATATATATATATATATATGAACCGTGCGAATACTTTAAAAATAAAATAAAATAAAATAAAAATATTAAAGCCTGAAAAACTATTTTAAATTCGATTTGAATGAGTTGGAGAGGCTTTGTGTCGCGACCCCTTCGCAGGTGACGTCACAACTGGCATAGAATTCCCAAACATGTTAGAACTCTAACATGTTCGAAAATCCTATAAGCCTTTTGAACCAAATCACCCAATTTTTTTCTAAAAATTTTGACAGAGTCTCCTTTAAAAATATAACATGTCACACATTTCAAAACACCTAATAATCACATGCAATACAGAAAATCACATATTTTCCTTCATCCACATAACCATACATCCACAAAATGCATCATTTATTATGACAATACATTCAAAAGATAACACATTCATATTCATTTTCCAAAAGAGTAATCTAACTAAGTTTTACACTTTTCACATACCATTAATTCCATAAAACCAATAACAATTTCACATCATCTTTCATTTTCCTTTCTTGTCAGAACTTGGAGAAAATGATTGAGAGTGAAGTGAGCAAATAACAAGCTCAGTGAATAATCTAACTTATGGTATTATACAACCATCATATGTATAAAACCATGCAATGCAAAAACAAATTTAAATCACTTGCAAAATGAAATAAACATAGGATACATGTTTAATGTAATGTGTGAACATGCATTCAATTTCAATAACGTGCACTCTTTTAAAACATGAGTCATCTCTCACCTTCCAGATAACAAAGCGAATCTGCTCCTCACCGTGCAAATGAGGAGTGCACCAGACCTCTAGTTATCCAATTATCTACTCATTTCTATCTCATTCATTTCATGCCAGGGATGCACCAACCAAGATTACCACAACGGTCAATCCTGTGAGTCTGTTCCCAGAGACTATGACCAATAGAAATGTTGTCGTGTCAATAACTTACTTAGGTACGTCATTGACATGATGCATCAAAATCATTTCATGGAATTCAGATACGTATGAAATGCAATATACATCATTCTATTTAATAAAAAGCAACAATTTAATTTAATACCAATGTCAGATATAATATCACAAGTAAAGATTACTTACAGTTTACCGACAGCTTAACCCGCTGGACACGTATTTCACTTCTTGCTATTACCATCAGTCTCTCTCAAATTTATTGTAAAATCCAGTAATATATAATCCATCATTTCATATAGAATATGTATTTCCATCAAAATGGGTTTTGATTTGATAAAAGTCAGAGGTTTTGACATAATATTATCGATCACATAATACCAGGAATAATTACTACTCATCAAAATCACTATCCAACCAATTTTCAATGCCCACTCCCAAAAGTCTAGGTTCTCATTAGCCTTTAACATTAATTTTCTGCTCAAATATCATATTTTTACAGTAGGAAATAAAATAAATAAGCTTCTCAATCATATTTTTCTTTAATTTCCTAAATTTTCATAAATAATCTCATTGGTCAATTATTTACCAAAAATTCATTTGATATCCAAAATTCACAAGTTTAGTTTCTATGGGTCTGTATTTTCATTCTCTACATTCCTATGGGCTTCAATTGAAGTTTTATTGGGGTTTAACACCATGAAAAACCCATCCACATGAATTTCCTTACAAAAAGGGTCTCCAAAATTTTGGATTTTCTATTTCACCACATCAGCATACAAAATTATATTTAATTTCTTTCAAATTCAAAATAGAACAACTTTAATTCTGACTGTTACCTCAAACATCTAGCGGATCAAGTTTTATGCTTGTACAAAAGATTTTCACCCTCCAAAACTCCAGATTCTCTCAAAAACTCGTAGCTCCGTCAAAAACTGCAAATAAACAGTCAAAACTTCTAGAATTTAGTCCAGAATCACTAACTCATCGATTTAAAAAAAAGATCTAAGCTCAATTCGCTCCAGATCATTCCGTTCGTCAAAAACTCCAAATCGTCGATCAATTTTGCGATTTCGATGTTATTACCTTATGAGAATTGATTTAAACGAGTTTAAGGCTTTAGAATCTTACCTTAGTCGCTTAAGATTACTTTAGATCTTATTTGGATCGTTTTGACTATCTCCGGGCAAAAATCAGATCTTCAGTTACCAAAATCGGATGCTTTGATCTACAATTTTTCTTTCTATTTTTCATTCTCTGTTCTGCGATTAAAAATGAGATGAATAGTAACTAGATGAACAGTAACCGCATATAAACAATACCCATAGTTACTATTTATACAGAAAATTTTTGCCCACCTCCTCCTTTTTTTTTGAAATCAGTTCAAAAAAGTCTCATAAGTAACCTTTTTGTTTTTCGATTTTTTCCAACTTAAAACAATGTAGTTTATTTTATTTCTTTGATAAATATACATATATGTACGTGTACAATACATAATTGTACACTTATACATTATTTATACATTATTTATACATATATATTACTTAAACATTATTTATACATATATGTACGTGTACAATACATAATTGTACACTTATACGTCCTATCAACGTGTCATAAAAATTCAGGTCGTTACACTTTGGACTCAACATAATGATTTTTATTTTTCAAATTGAAAATCAAAGAGTGGCGAAGGTCGGCATAGAGGCGCGAGAGACTTGAGAAAATTAAAGTGGGTGTGATTATTGTACTCCCTAATATTATTTAGATTTTTAAATGCCAAACTTGATGCTTGTTTAATTAGAGGAGTACCTAAAATTATGCTAGGACTGCTTGAAATAAATAAAATGATTGGATTGCTTAAATTGAATGCTGAAACTTCATGATGAATGTTTAGTTGTTTGTTATGGTTAAATGCTTAGGTAGGAAGGCATAATTTATTTGCTTTAAATTACATGGATGTCTAGTATACTTGATTTACATACATCTTGAAATATTAATTGTGATGTATGAGTTGCGATGTGATTATGTAAACTAAAGAAGATTAAATTAAGACTAAAATCACGTACAGGGGCGATGACTGACCGTTGGGTGTCATTGTGGGTGTCCTTAGCTAGAATGGCTGTGGGGTTGGGTGTCACTTCGGACCTCACGCCCCATTAGGGTCTCGAAAGGTAATTAGCCCTTCGGCGTTACCTTCAGATTCACTCTTGGACTATGAGGGCGACATTGAGGCCACAAACCTTTTGGTCTTAATTACAACGAAAAATAATAAAGTGTTTGAAATGACCTAATGTAATGAAAGTGTTTGTATGTTTTGTATTTTGGTCTAAATAATGCTAATGACGTGTTGTATGATCAATTAGGCTCTCGAGCTCACCCCACTTTCTATTTCAGGTGATAGTTGACACGATGCGAGTTAACCATCTCTAAGCGACTCCAACTACTTTGGTAAAACCTCACTGGGAAGGTTGTCATTGTTTTTCTGCACATTTTATTTTTGCACTTAATATGAACAGGGCCTGTGTCCCTTTCTCTTTAGACTGATCATTCGTACATGTGATTAAATGTTTTGAATTTATTTTAGAGATCTTTAAATTATTTAAATTTGAACTTGAAGCTTCTCATTTGTAATTTTGCTAATCCAATTTATTTACATAGACATTTTATTTCACAAAAAATTTCATGTTTACTTAAACTAATTTTATCATTACTTGAATGAGAGAAAGTGAGAGTGAAGATGAATTAAGTAGCGCTCCTATTCTCAACGGATGACCGCCTTGCTGCTTCTCCTATCGGATGGGCGTGCATTTCTGCGCGGGGCTCGCGAAGCGCACGGACCAGGGGCCGAGGTGTTACATACATGATTGCCAACATCAAACTGAAGGATCTTCCTCCGATTATGTGCATAACTCTTCTGTTGATCCTGAGCTGCCTTCATGTTTTAACAGATTTGTTGTATTTTCTTATTTTACTCCTGTACAAAAGTAGGGCCAAAAACTGCTATGTTACCAACCTTGGCCCAAGAAGTTGGTGATCGGCAAGGTCGACCATATAATGCCTCAAAAGGTGCCATGCCGAGATTTGCATGTAACACCCACCTCCGAAGTCCTATCTCTTGCGTCATCTAACGGTCTAACTTTCTTTGATAAAAAATCTTGGGATGCCCGGGAGACAGACCCGTGCTACATTTTCTTCTTCTTAGACCCAAATCCATTAGGGTTCATGTGTACATTAGTCTTTGTACAAAATGACATTATAGTAAATAAGATTCTTTATTTATTCATTCTAAAATTCTGAGTATAATGATCTATTACAGTAAAAAATAAATTCAAATCTGAAATACATGATTTAACTTGGGCCTATGTGCTTTACATTAAAATAAATAAAAACTTTTAATAGATAAACCTCCTCGTAAGCTGATTAATTCCCTGAGATGTGAAAAATAGGGGGGTGAGCTAAAAAAGCCCAGTGAATCATTCCATCTATTTAATTCATTATTTCAACCAAATAATACAAGTATATCAAACACTTTCAGGGATTAATTTGATTCAAACAATATATTATTTCAATCGCAATTTAGACCGAATGGGGATAATCTCTGTGCTTCAGATCTAGGGAGAGATCAATTCTGAAACTTAACCCATCTCTAGAGGGATCTTTCCTGAAACCCATTTCATTCTTGTGTCAGTCTTGACAGCCAGTTCCAATTCTACATGGAACACAGAAAGTCCCCCGTACCGGTGTGTGGTTGAAATCTTATTTAATCTTATTTTTGTGTGTAAGAGCATAGTAAATAAATATTCCAACAGTATCTAAATACTCCAACCATATAACATTCATATTCATAAACATTGACTTCCGATTTCTGATGTAGAAGATCGTATAGGACGCAACTACAGAGCATACTCTCTTGGTCATTAATAATAGCTCAAACAGTGTAACATTTAGATTGACTTTCAATTTCTGATGTAGAAGATCTTACAAGACGCAACTACAGAGCATACTCTTTTGGTCATGAGCAACATAATAATTGAATGACATAAATGCAAAGGACAAGAATAAAATCAAACTAACAAAATAAGCAAGCATTATCTAAATCAAAATAATAAATTAAAAGAAGGAAACGAAACTCACCTTGAGATTGCTTTCTAATTTTCGTAGCACTTCATTGCTACTACTTCACAAACTATTTAGAATAGCTCAAGAAAAAGAAGGACTAGGACTAAGGTTGCCAAGAAGGAGGAAAAGAAAGAGTCAGAAGATTTTTTTTTGGATAAATGAGATGGATAGAGTAAGGAGGTTTATATAGAGCCCTCTTTCAACTAGTAGTTCTATTTTTCCAATGTGGGACTATCATTTCCTACATATGCATACCTTAACATTATACCAAATAAGATATTGCATTTATGAATACATTTTCTTTACACATATAGTTTTCTGTATATATTACTATCATACTAAACAAAATATTGTTTTCATGAATGCATCTAATTAATACTTTATACACATACTTTTCTGTATTAATATCATACTAAAAATATTATTTTCTTATTCAAATAGAAAGGAGTATATTTACCCAACATTTCTATATGTCAAATATTAATTAATGCATATCCCTATATACTTCTATGCTAATTAATTAATTGTATATCAATGCCAAATCTATATATACGTATATGCACCAATAAATTGTTTTGAACTCAAATTTTGGATATTACGACACTTAAAATTTCAGGTATTACATTGCATGGTAGTTGTTATAATATGCAAACTCACACAATGTCAAATGATCTTCCCAGCTACCTCCAAAATCAAGAACACATGCACGAAGCATATCTTTCGAAATCCGGATCACTCTCTCAGACTGACCATTAGTTTGTGGATGAAAAGTTGTGTTCAAATTTACTCCAGCCCTCAATTGATTCTGCAAACTTTGCCAAAAACGGGACGTAAACCGAACATCTTTGTCAAACACAATGGACACTGGGACTCCATGCAATCTCACGATCTCACGGATATATAGTCAACTCAGCCTCTCAACTAAATCTCTACTGAGTCTGAGGTAATCTCACTACGAAGTCCATAATAATATGTTCTCATTTCTACTCGAAAATAGCCAAAAGCTATAATAAAACACCGGGTCTTTGGTTCTCAGTCTTAACTTGTTAGCACGTGCCACACTTCTGCACAAGGGTTATTATGTCTCACTTCATCCCTGGCCACCAATAAGTACGTCGAGCATCTGATACATCTTATCGGTGCCTCGGTGAATGGTATAGCTCAAGTAGTGCAACTTTGCTAGCATTCCTTGCTTCAAGCGAGGGTCATCTGGTACCCATAATCGTCCCCTGAACCTCAGTGGACCATCAATGTCAATTAAACAATCCACACGTGAAGTGTCACCCGCCCACTCTCAAAACATCACATAATCAACATCAAAGGTTGCACCTCCATGATCTCAGCACGCAGAACTGGCTAGGCTCTCATCTGTGCATTGACTTTGGTCTTGATCGAAGTCTAATTGATACTCATCACTGTCACTAAATCAATTATCCTCCATTCCTGAGACATATGTCTAGCCATACAGGCAGTCTTGACCTGTTTCCTACTAAGTGCATCAGCCACAACATTAGCCTTCCCAAGATGATATTTAATACTAAAGTCATAATTGTTTAGCAATTTCATCCACCTCCTTTGCCTCATGTTAAGATCTTTCTAAGAAAATAGATACTTGAGGCTCTTGGGATCTGAATACAATGTGAGTCGTTTACCATAAAGATAATACCACCAAATCTTAAGCACAAAATAATAGCTGCTAGTTCTAGATCATAGACAGGGTAGTTCTTCTCATGAACTTTTAACTATCTAGAAGCATAGACTATAACTTAGTCATTTTGCATAAACACACAACTAAGGCTTAATCCTGATGCATCAATAAAAATTACTAACTCTTGAGCCGATTTTGGCAAAACAAGCAATCGCACAACTGTCAATCTTTGTTTAAGCTCAAGAAAGACGTGCTCACAGTTATTGTTCCATACAAAAAGTACATTTTTCTGGGTTAGTTTAGTTATAGGTATTGCATTGCAAGAGAAATTCTATACAAATCTTTGATAGTAACCTACTAAACACAGAAAAATACGAATCTCGATCACGGTGGTAGGTTTAGGCCAACCAACAATCACTTCGACCTTGGCTGAATCAACAAAGATATCATCGGTTCCAACCACATGACCCCAAAACTTAACCTCTATTAACTAGAAGTCATACTTACTCAGCTTTGCATACAAGCAGTGTTCCGTTAGAGTCTGCAAGACTACTCTAAGATATTTTACGTGCTCCTCTTTAGACCTCGAGTAGATTAGAATGTCATCAATAAATATCATCACAAACTAATCATGATAAGGCCTAAACACCTATGCATCAAGTCCATGATCATCTCTGGGGCATTCGTTACACCAAATGGCATAATTTGGAACTCATAGTGCCCATAGTGAGTTCGAAAAGTTGTCTTTGGTACATCCTCTTCCCTAACACGTAGTTGATGGTACCCCGTCCTTAGATCAATCTTCGAGAATACTCTAGCATCTTTCGGCTAATCAAACAAATCATCAATCCATGGAAAAAGATATTTATTCTTTATAGTCACCCTATTCGACTGTTTGTAGTTGATGCACAAGTGAAGACTTCCATCTTTCTATCTTACAAACAACACAAGTGTTACCCAGGGTGATATGCTACGTCGAATAAAACCCTTGCCCAATAATTCTTCTAGCTAAAGCTTCAACTCCTGTAACTCCTTAGGTGCCATAAGGTAAAGAGCTGTTGAGATTGGCTCAGTTCCCGAAACCCACTCAAAGAAAAAATCGATCTCTCGCTTAGGAGGCAAGCTGAGTAGATCATCAAGGAATATCTCAGGAACTCACATACGACAGGAATATCTTCAAAGTCTAAACTAGGAAGGTTCACTAGTATCTGCAGCAACCACACTCATTGAGGCACACATTTGCTTTGGTGTCACTAATTTGCCTTGGGTGCTAGGTTTATCTGAACTTCTACCTTAGAACACCCCTACAGGTTGATTCAGGATCTAAAATACTACACATGCTTAGCATAACAATCAACATAAGCACGATAAGCAGCTAGGCAGTTCATGCTTAGAATGGCGTCAAACTCCAAAAATTCTAATAGCCACAGATCTACCACTATCTACAGGTCACCGACACATATCACACAAATCATATTGAGATAATTACGTTCCCCACTAGCAGTACTTAATACTAGCCAATAGGATGCCTTAACTGGTCTAAGTTTTAATCTATCAACAACAGGTCCAAATATAAATGATAAAGTAGTGTCAGCATCAATCAACACATGCAAAGTGGTATCTAAAACAGAGAGATACCTTCTACCAAAGTTTTGGTAGCCTCCAGATCAGGCTGAGTGACTGCTTGTGCTCCCTCTTATATCCCTATTGGACCATCGATTGGGCTGATAGGGTAGGACACTCCAATCTCTTGTGACCAATCTATCCACACTGGTAACAGGTGAAAAGTTGTTTCTGTACAACTTGCCCTGTCTATGTTGGTTGGCTCATCTGTATTGCTGGTGTCAATGGCTTGTATTTTAAGCCTCTGCCTCCCCTACCTCGGCTTCCTCTTTCACATTTGACTTTAGGTAGTACTGCCACGTGTGGCTAGAATGTCTAATAGGGGTGGTAGAAATTGCCATCATTGTGGTAGACTGGATCTATGGGTTGCTAGTTAATCTTGAAACAAACTTACTCTTCCTATAACCCTTATTCTTCTGCCACTGTCCCTAGTTATTGGGAGTTTGTACTGAAGTTTGCATGGTATTGCCAAGGACAATGTACACATGTACCGGCTCATCCTTATTGTCTGCCTAATTTCTCAAAGCTTGGCGCTTCGGCGACTCTAGATTAGAACTGTGTATCGCCTGTTGAATATCACTATTCAACCCCCCATGATAGAATCCAACCCTTTTTGCTTTTATTAGCAACCAGCCATGGAGCATTAACACTCTAAATGAATAAATTAGTAACTATACTCCTGGACTATTATATTGCCATGTCGCAAGGCCAAGAACTTTATCTTCCTGCATTCTTTGTCAAAAGCAGGAATAAAAGTCTCCAAAAACAACTCTCTAAACCTTGCCCAAGTCTCATTTAGACACTTAGTAGCCAAGACTGATAACCACCATCTGGTGGCATCACCCTCTAATGTATGGGCAGAGAACAACACCTGATTCTCTTCAGATAGTATCATCAACTGTGTTATCTTCTCAACATTTAACAACCAGTCTCTATTTGTTCTAGATTAACACCACCCCAATATGACTGGGGTTTCAAGTCCACAAACTTCTTCAATAGTCTCTCTTGTGAAATTTTTCTCCTCTGTCTCTCTTTGCAGTGTCCACGAGGAGCCTCAACCTCATCTTCAGACTCATCATCATCCACCCCATCAGCTGGCTCAACTACAGGTGGAGTAGGAGCTAAAAGGAGGTGTTGGTTGTCGTATATTAGCCACAACCCCATCTATCTTCTGACGTAGTGTAGCGTTAGAGGATTAGATCAACCCCCTTGGGCTTGGATAAGATCTTTGAGCCATTAGTATACATCAGGCTCGGCAAGTGGTGGTGGTATAGGTCTCAGTATAGGATCCTGCAGAAGAATAGCATATTGCTGTACTCGTCGTGGTCTACCACATCTAGGTGGCTTCTTAGTCTACAATTTGCATACACTCATTTGTCAATATCAAACGTGCAACTACCACCCCTAAAGCCTATTTTACCACTATTGTACAATACATTTTTGAAAATAAGTTTTGAAAAATAGAACTTTTGGACTTATACATTTTCGCTTAATTCCAACTTTGGAAACAATTTTGGGTTCTGATATCAACATTGTCAGGGCCCCTTCTGTGCACAATAATCAGACAAGTCTACTCTTTAATCAAACTTGTCGACTACTGTTAAGCCTTACCATCGAAACATTTATAGTATTCAAAGTGCAACAATAACAAGGTAAGTAAAATAATATAACAACAGTGAAAGTCTTTAACATTAATTATATTAACACAGTTCAATTCAATTTTATATTTTTCAAAACTTGAAAATAATGATTTAAAATACCAAAAAAAGCAAAACAACAAAACAACCTACTAAAGATAGGCTGGAAAAGATTACGTGATCAACACACCCTTATTCGCATCGGACGAACCTGAAATGTTAAGAGTAGTGAGCTCGAATTCATATAAGCCTAGTGAGTAACAAAAGATATATCTACTTAAGTCTAACATTCTACATGTAATGCAATAGGCAAAATCACAAATATTTAAATAAAAATACAATAACGAATAGCACACACAATCAACAACATATAAAAATGCAGCAGGCTAATATATTATGAAGAATGTCATGTTTTAAGGGTCCAATATCTAAACTTTGTACCCTTCTTTCACTTTAAGGATCATTTGGTCATACTGTTATTTTGGATGGATGTGATCATCGTCTAGGCCATACTGCGATATCAATTGTCGATCGTGAGCCACTGACCAGGCCATGTTGTCGTATATCGACGATCATGGTCATCGACAAGGTGATACAGTCACCACCCACGCACTAGTAGAGTGTGCCATGCACCACTCTAAATATATCCTTAATCAATCATATCTCAGAGCTATCACGATCTAATGTCCGCATTTCAAAACCTCTCGTACTTAGGTCACGTCGTCATATCTGACGATCCGTTGATCTCAAAAGTATCACAATCCAATGTCCGCACCTCGGAATCTCTCATCCTGAGTTCAGGTTGGCTCATTTGAAGATCAATCTTATCTCAATGCAATATGCAATGCATGTAATACTCAATTATGCAACAATCATAAGTAGAATAAAAGATTAAGTAAATACATCAAATTGTTATTCACAGACTAGATTCATTGCCAACCTTCTCCTGGTCATTGGTTGTGTCTCCCAATATCAAGCCAAATATTAAAAGCTTACATTGTTAACACGTGTTTTATTTTTGGTATACACTACGTAGCCTCTTCACAAATTTATTGTAATACACATTAAATAGAAAAAATTAATTATTTTTTATGTTACACATTTTTTCATTTGAAGTAACTCATAATGCTACGAAACATTTTATATATATATAATGTTATATTAATAACATTACATAATGTATTATAACCTTATATGTTAATCTATTAACACTATATAACCTTATATATACATATAATATTAATTTATACATTATTTCTCCAATTGCATAAATGTAAATTTAATATATCTAGTGATCTTCAAAAATTTTAATTTTTGTGTCATTGAGTCCAGAATTTTATTCAAGATATTTCAATACCCATCAATTAAAATTTTAGTGCCAATATATATACTTCCTATGCGTCAACTTTCACTAACCATAAAAATTCTTAGGGTGCACATTGATACAAATAAACTATATATTTGTGTTTTGCTTATTGGTATGAACATAATGATATATATATATATTGTGTAGTTTTACTTCAAGTAAAAATACACCATAGTTTTGGGTCATACAATAGACTAAGATTTATGTTGAAAATTATATAAAAAAACTATAATTAAAAACTTTCTTAACAATTTTGAGTTACAGAAAGTTGAGAATAATTACATACAGTGAGAGATCTTTGAGAAAATGATAGCTTTTCTTTCCTCTTTTCTTTTCTTTTTCTTTTCTTTTTCTCCTTTTTCTTCTTTTTCTTTCTCTTCTCGGTTTGCGCTCTCTTTCTCTTCCCTCCACAGTGAACAAGTGAGATTTGAGAGAATAACTTTTACACTGTGAGGGGCCCATTATATAGGCATGGAAATGGATGGGTCCCATACCCATTTAATCTTAAGATAACACTATTGACTTGTTTCTTCATATCCACACCTCATCATCCAATTTATCCTCTCATTTTTTTCCATTATCCGACGAATCACACCTTAATCTCACTATGTTAATAATAACCAATTTGAATGAGATAATGTCTCCCATGTTTTTTTATTATCCTCCACATCACCCACCATATTAATAATATGTAACACTATATTTTAATTGGATACGTAAATTGATTTAAATAAAAATAAATATGTATAAATATATGTATTTATATGGACTACACATGTACATATGTGTAATAACACACTTGTATTGAAAGTACACATTAGATATTTAAATTAAAAAATTAAATTATTTATTTAATAAAAATAATTGTGGTATAAAGAAAAAACATAAATATAAATAAAGGAAAAAAACATTGAAATTCATTGCATGGATATATGTAATGTATCATGGAGGTGTTGAAAAAATGTATAAATAATTTGTCTTATATAAAATGAGGTATGTACATGTGATGAGTAAACTTGGAGATACATGTGACGAGTAAATTTGGCAATGAATAGGTGTGCATGTGGCGATGGCGCATGTAGAGAATGCAAGCAATATAAATAGATAAAAGAAGTGTGGCATGTGAGTCTCTGTCAATTTTTTTAATGACTCATTTCTTTTTATCTTTTATTTATCCAGAATGCAACTGTAATGCCCCAAAATTTTCAAATGCATACAAATCGAAAATAGATTTTTAAAAAATTATAGAATAAATGCAAAAATGTGTGAAAATATGTTTTAAATGATTATTATATAGTATAGTATGGAAATAAAATAAATCAGGATGTTAGAAAATAGAAAAAACGTTGAAAAAAAATCAGATTTCACACTGGTGATCGTGGTCACTAAAGGCTGACCGCAGTCCTCAGTGAAAAATCTCGAGAAAAATCTAAGTTACAGGGGTGACCGCGGTCCGTAAAGTGTCGAACACGGTCATTGCGCGAGATTTAAATAGATTCAAGCCCTTAATTCATCATTTCACGCACAGAACTTCCCAAATCGATTCAGAGCTTCAGAGAGACGATTCAGAGCTGATTCAAAGAGGAGCTAAAGGTCTAAAGTAGGAATTTGAACCTCTTAATCATTTTAGTTTCAGCTCTATCGATTCATTCAGATTTTGTATAAAAAATTAGGGTTTTGAGGGTTTTGATGTATAAAATGATCCGGAACCCTATAAGCTCGGATCTTCCTTCTTAACTGATAGTTTATTGATTTAGAACTGAATTCTAGAAGTTTTAACTGTTCAATTGCAGTTTTATACGGATCCAGAAGAAATTTACCTATCTGGAGGGTTTCAGAAGGTGCAAATCCCTTGATAGGTAATAAAACCTAATCTATTCCTCTTTTGAAGTTGTAATTAGTTTTAAATGTGTTCTATTCTTAATTTGGAACGCGTTGACTATAATTTCACATTTTTGTGTGGAAAAATGGAAATTTGGATTTTCTGTACTATTGTTGAAGGGGGATTTTTGGTGATTTGGACTGAATGACGAGGTTTAATCATTTCAGACTGTGGACTTCGAGCGTAATCCTCGCGAGTAGGCGCAAGGGTCGTTCTTTGTTATCAGGTAGGCAAGATTCTCTTGCTCACTAGTATTATGTAGGCTTGAAGTTCAAGGCATGGTGTTTGAGTAACCTAGGATGTTAGATGCATGTTAGGGTGTGTACAATGCTTGGATGCCTTGATTGATGATTGAGCATAATGTTTGGTTATATGCTTTCAGTATTTGCTTGAATATGCAGCATAATGTCAGGTTAATTATATCATTTGCTACGTGATTTAGATACCTTGATTGGTGATTGGGTATGGAATGAAATCTATTAAAACTAAAGAAGATTATATTAAGATTTAATAATTCAACATACCGGGGAGATGGCGGTATCTGTAGACGACTCGTGGACGTGGCCATATTTGCAACACGACATCTTCTAGATCCCATCGTTGGTGTCCTTAACGAAGCCTCCTGCGAGGGCTGAGAGTTCCTCGGACTGGTGAGCATTGGTTATACACCATTGCACCTATCTTGGACGACGTGACAGGTCGTGAACGGTATTTTGGCTTGAGACGGTACTGGCTAGGATCAATTTCGTGTCACCAAAGACACCGGGAGTATAACTTTTTCGGTCTTAGGATACGACAAAACAAATGACTGGTTGAAATGATTAATGTAATGAAAGTGTGTGCATATTTTGAATTTTTGGTTTATATAATGCTCGTGATGTGTAGAGATGATCCACTGGGCTCTTGAGCTTATCCCATTTTCTTTTACAGGTACTCGCAGAGGTGGAGTATACTAGTTGACCGTTGATTCAGGGTTTATTTGGTGATCTCGCTGGGAGGTCACTGTTGGACTTGTATTCTTGTTTTTGTTTCAAATTTTTACAGATCATGTATATATTTTGAACAGGCCGTGTGACCAAATATTTCTTTTTGGGACTGTTGTACATTTTAAAATGTTGTTGGGACTTTGGCTCTGTGAGCCTATTTTTGATCATAGTTTTGAGATGTATTTTGCGATGTTGCCTTTAGAGGCTAATGATATGTATATGTTTAGTTTTACTTGAACACTGTTATATGGGTTGGTGATTTTGATGATTTCTGCTGCAGAAATTTGTATTTATTATAAATAATTACTGTGAAAAATCCGGTAAAGTGTTTGAAATTATTTTTCTGAGTTATGTTATTCGTCTATAGACATAGTAGGATGTTTATCAAGATTGACATGTTTTCTCATTTGATGAAATTGAGAACGAGTTTAGTGCGTTGAAAAGAGGTTGACGACCCCTGGTTTCCGGCGGATCAGACCCACAGAATTGTGATAAGTCTCGCACGCACATCATCTAAGCCGAATGTGTAACACCCCCAGCTCCCAATCTTTCTTACATCACATACGTCATAGGTGACGTGGCGGAAGTCTCGTGGCTTGAGACGTCATTTCTTCCGAGTGTAGTCAGTCTTGTTTTCTATCTGAGAACTGGGGATATTACTTTTTCTTTTCCTCATTTATCTGTTAGTTTTAACAGTTCATATCCAAGGGATAAAATAAAAATACAACAATCTGAAAATATTACTTCATTATCAGAGTTATGAATAATTTTTTGGGCTCCATAAACATCTTTTGATAATACAAATAATACTGACATTTGACATAATCAAGCCCTACAATACACATCATTTTCTACTATCCTGTACACTGTCATTACTTTACATTGATTTGCAGAGGCATCGTCTTCAATAATTTCCTGAAAAAAATGATTGGGTGAGCTCAAGAGCCCAGTGGATCATACACA
>JAJIYU010011653.1:0-15258 GCA_030144865.1 Tinospora cordifolia
TATTCAACCACCACCACTATCATCTTTAAATAATTAAAGAAGATAGTGCCAATAGAAATGATATGAAAAATATTATTCAACCACCACCACTATCATCTTTAAATAATTAAAAAAGATAGTGCCAATTTTAATCAATTAAAAATAGCTTTATATGAATAATGCACAACAAACCACCATTATTAATACTTATAATTGCTTACAAACAAGCATGGAGGACCCCCTTGTCTCCCCATTATTCTAAGCCAACCACTACCATACCCTAATTACCAACCATCAAAGCTCTACTATAAATAGGGAGCTTCTCCTCATATTTTTGGATACCAAATTAAAGCATTGAAGTGTGTTTGAGAGGAGAGGGAGAGAAAGAAAGTTTGAAAGAAAGAATAGCTAAGGTGAGTTTCTTTCCTTTCTTTTAATTTATTATTTTGATTTAGATGATGCTTGCTTGTTTGGTTAGTTTGATTCTCTTATGCTTTTATTTTTATTCTTTGCATTTATTTCTTTTAATCATCATGTTGCATGACCAAGAGAGTATGCTCTGTAGTTGCGTCTTGTACGATCTTCTACATCAGAAATGGAAAGTTGTTTTCCTGTTTGAGAGAGTATGTTCTATAGTTGCGTCTAGTACGATCTTCTACATCAGAAATCGAACATCTGTGTTTTAGTTGATTTATCATGTTATACTGTGGTATGTTTAATTTTCTGTTGAAATTATTTATCTATCATGCTCTTGCACAAAAAAGTCAGATTAAATGAGATTTCAAACACGTACCGGTACGGGAGACTTTCTGTGTTCCATGTAGAATTGGAACTGGCTGTCAATACTGACACCAGCATGGAACGGGTTTCAAAAAAAATGAACCCACTGGAAAGGGGGTTGAGTTTCAGAATTGATCTCTCCCCAGATCTGGAGCATAGAGAGTATTCCCGTTCGGTCTAAATTACGACTGAATTAATATATTGGTTGAATCGAATTAATCTCTGAAAGTGTTTGATCTGCTTACATTATCTTGTTAGAATAATGAATTAAATAGATGAAATGATTCACTGAGCTGTGTAGCTCACCCCCCTTGTTTTTCACAACAGGAAATTAATCAGCCTGCGAGAAGATTTTTCTACTGAAAGTTTTTATTTATTTCAATGTAGGGCACATCTGCCTAAGTGAAATCATGTATTTCCAGTTTTAAATTTATTTTCTGCTGTAATGGTTTATTGTACTTAGAATTCGTCGAATGAATAAATGAAAATTTTATTTACCTTGATGTCATTTTGTACATAGACTAATGTACACAGGAACCCTAATGCATTTGGGTCTAAGAAGAAGAAAATGTAGTACGGGCTTGTCTCTCAGACATCCCAAGATTTTTGAACAAATAAAATTGAACCGTCAGATGACCTGGAAGATGAGACTTGGGAGGCGGGGTGTTACAGAAACAAGTGAGTCTCGGCCACTCAGGGCCGAGACTTACAAGTGAGTCTCGGCCCTGAGTGGCCGAGACTCACTGAACTCTTACTTTCAAATGCATTTCTGAACACAACAGGGTGTGAAATATACCTCATATACGCCTATTTCACTTGTAGAATCCATTTCTTGTGCCATCTCGTTCAAAAATCAAGTGAATCACAATCTTTTTTGGTGCCCTAACTCACCCAATGAAAATCAAATTTTAAACATCAGTTTGAGCATTTTGAGCATCATTTTAATCCAAATACATGATTTACAATGTATACCTCGAAGAAAAGACGTTCGAATGCTCGTCGAAGTCTCACCGGAGAAGATGGAAATGGTGTGGGGACAGTGGTGGGGATGAGTGGGGTCTTTAGTGGGGTAGGGTTGGATAATTAGTTGTCATATAGGATTAAGTGGGGTGATGAGTAAGGGTTTTTTTCATCATTTCAATTAGGGGTAAAATTGAATTAAAATTATGGGGTGTAAATAGCCAACTTTGGGATGATTTTAGCCGTTCTCTAATTCTTTATTGGCAATTATAGTATAAAAGTTTTTTTTATTTCATATGAAAGATTACACGTCTATCAATGGATAAAATATGTTATTTGACATAGGTTCTTTGAGTTAAAGATAGATGACGTGCATCCATCTTCTTATTTAAATACATAGGATTAATATCCTTTCTGATTTGGTTAGGGCCTGAGGTAGAAAAGGTTTAATTGTGCCCTAAGACATTGTGACTTTGTTGAAAATCCCTTGGCGACTTTCATGACCAAGTTGGCTGTTTGGCAAAGTGTTGTGCTGCGCTCCTATCGAGCCACTACATGGTTAGGCTATTGCCATTGTATAATTCTTCAAAAACTAACTATCATATGCTAAACTTGGCTACAAACATGCTAAGGATCTTCATAATTTTGTGATTTTGTCACCTTAGCTCGAACTTGAATAGGTCAACTATTGGTACAAATGTATGGTCCCACATCTTTAATCAAGCATCAATATAAGGTGATTTAACATATCGTAAAAACAATATTAATCAATAACTGTTATTTAACATTTTCAACAAAATTATATTTATAAAGTTTTTTTTTTCCTTTTTTTTAAAGCATATGATTATGCAAACAAGAGAAAATGGTAAGTTCAAGAAGCTAATGATTGGTTCTAGGTAAATATTTGATAATTTAAATGATCCATCAAAAATAATATTTATGAAAAATTGCTTATATATATAATTACCTATGAATATTGTTGGAGCATAAATTAGCCAACAACAAATAGAAATAGAGAAAGAAAAAGCAATATAAGAATAACACCAATTTTGAGGAAAAGCAAAGAAAAATTATTATTGTTATTATTATTATTATTATTATTATTATTATTATTATTATTATTATTATTATTAAAAACTTTATGTAAAATGTAATGGAGATTAAAGTATTGAGATGTCTATGTTTACAATAGGGGTGTTCATCAACCCCAACAATCCATCCAACTTGACCAACTCGAACCTTTTGAGTTGCATTGGTTATTTGGGTTGAGTTGTAGTTTGAATACTTAAAAACTTGAATGTAATCGATCCTAACTGATTTAACTTCTTTTTCTTCTTTAATTATAAATATTTTTAAGAGTAAATGAAACAAGTTTTTAAAACATTTTTGCTATATATAAATGAAAAAATACAAATAAGCATTTAAATTAATATGATTATTTATTTAAAATAAAATTTTCCTTTTATGAAAAAAATGATATATTAACTTTACAAATGAGTACTAGTTTTATTTTTACAAAATTATGGATTTTACACTAGAAAATTTTTAGAGGAAATTACATAATATGTCATTATTATAAAAATATTATCAAAAATATTTTGACAAAGTTTTTATTTTTCATTTTTATCAACATTATGCTTTTATTTACACCAATACCGCATTCTAAAAAGAGGCGCTCCAAATAGAAATCTAACAACGTCATTCTCAGGATCATGCCTAATTTATTGGCTCTCCACCTCCTTATGTGGAGCAATCTCTTCCTGAGACTTCAGTTGCTGCTGATGTGACTGAAATCTTCTTCTTCGCCATTGCTTTGTGTGACTATTCGATCTATTTGTGTTGGCTGCAAGAAAATCAAACAGCAAACGAGCAAGAAGAAAATGGCTGCAGAACAAGCACGATGAACAACAAACCAGTGGATGACCAGAAAACATATCACAAATCAAAAGACGATGAATAGTGTCAATGAATAATACCGATGAATAATGATAAACAATACTGATGAATGAAGGTTGCATATTTTTGAATATTTCTATATATTTCTCAAACAACACTAATGAACAATAATGATGAACAATGCTGATGAACAGTGACAAATAGTGTCGATGAATGAAGGTTGCATATTTCTTATAGTTTTGTATATTTTTAAAACAATACTAATGAATAGTATCAATAAATAGCGATGAACAGTATCAATGAATGAAGGTTATATATTTCTGAATATTTATATATATTTCTATATGTTTATGTATATGACAATTCAAATAAGGCTAATAAAGAGGGCAGTGTTGATGAATTTCTATATATTCTTGTATATTTTTTTTATATGTATTTATATATTTCTATATATTTTTGTACACTGTCTGAATGTTGTACAAAAATATAACAGGTATGTATATATTTTTTGGTATATTCTTATATATTCTGATATTTTTTGCATATTTGTCTATATATTCTAATATATTTCTATATATTCTGGTATATTCCTGTATATTTTAGTATATTTTCTCATTTGCCATCAACATAACACCCAAGAATGTATATTCCTGTATATCCTGATATATTTCTGTATATTTTGGTATATTCTGATAACAATGTAGTGTATGCACATGGTAACAATGTGTTGTATGCAAAGTATATATTTTGATATATTTCTGTATATTATGATAATAATGTGTTGTATGTCTATATATTTTGGTATATATAAGAACTCAATACGACAGAAAATATACAAGAATATACACAATATATATCAGAAAACTAATTTTTAGACTTTGTATGTCTTAGGCAAATGTACACATAATATTTTTTTTTTTTCAACAGAGAAGCAACAGGTGGGCAATATACAGATGGACAATTTATCATAACTAGGTCCTTGCTAATTACACATCAAGAGGAAAAAATATTTTTATTTTTTTATCATTTTTTTTAAGTTGATTATTGATCAAAACAACAGATTGTGTACACCAAATATACAGAAAATATATACGATGTATACACAAACTAGTTCACATTCACAAACGTGAATAATAAAAAAAATAGATTATATATATATCAAATATACATAAAATATACGAAAATATACAAGAAAACTAATTTCATGCAAAAATGAATTGCACAACAATAAAGAAATAGATTATATACTTAAAATATATAAGAATTATATCGTAAATATACTACCTATATATACAAAATATACATAAAATATATAAAACCTAACATCATGTAGAGGGATGAGTTGATTATTAATCAAGAAAACAGATTGTACAATCCAAATATATGTAAAATATACACACTATAAGAAATTGATGATACAACAACGTGCATCAACGACTGTTGTAATAGAAGACATACAACAACGTTCGTAAAATGTATGTTATAGAACAATTTATGTAAAATGTGTACAATAACATTTACCTTGGGAATATTGTTGAAAAAGTCATTACAATAGGCATTTTAACGTTATTCTATATTATTATAATAATGGTAGTTGCACATTGTCGAATGACACCTTCTACAACGTTCATTAGTCGACTATTGATCGAAAAAGTTGTTTGTCGTTGTACATTTGATCTTAATCGATTCGTCATACTTCTTTTCTTGCGCAATTAATAGAACATCACATCTACATGCTGCCAATACAAAATTTATAAATTAGAATAAAAGATTTTGGTCATGAATAAATATTGTATAAACATGAAACATTCAAAACATAATAAGTATGTTGTTTGTATAACATCTTATTATACTGAAATAATAAACATAACAGAGTTTAAGAACATGTTATATAGATGATATTGCTATCATATCAGTATAATATGTATACAAAACAACATAACATAGTTTAAGAACATGATATATAGGAGAAATTGGTATCATATCAGTATAATATGTGTATATAGACATTGCAAAATGTCCAAAACCCTATATTTTGGTATTATGTTAGTATATTATCAGAATAATATCTGTAAACAATAATATCAAGTGCAAAAAATTAAACTTACAAAGGAGGAGATAAGCAGACCTAGGGTGAACATTGTGTAAACCCATTCCTTATTAGTGACATCAACAATTGAAAAATCAAAAGCTGAATTCAGATTGTTTTCACGATCATGGTATACTTTATTTGACCTAAATAATGTGACAAATATTAATATCAATGTATTATAAATAACAATAATATTCGGAATGCAAACTTGATCTCTAAGAAAACTTACTTCAATCGCTTCAGCCGACCCTTTTGAATCCACTCATCAAACTCAGCTACAACACTACTGTCTATATCTTCAAGCAGACAGATGTCTAAGGGGGATAACCGTCCCTTCACAATCTCATTTCCTTTATGTTTATCTCCAATGGGATGCTTACCTCTTTTATTAATTGTAGGAGCTGGAATAAGTGAAGTGTGATCTTTAGTAGAGACGGCTGAAGTCGTAACATTGACTGCCGATTCAACAATTTCAGCAATTGTGGTTTCTCGTTCACATTCAACAGGTGCATGATATTTCGATTCATCCTTGTCAGCAACCTGGGTCAGTGAAATTAAACGAGAAACGTCTTAAAAACATATATGTCACACCTCGACCCTCGGGCCGGACATCAAATTTGTCAATCTAAGGCCCTGTCATTGGGCGTCGCGCGGCTCCAAGCTCGGCGTGTGGTCCGCTGAGGCACTGGGCGTACGACAATCATCATCATCTTTCCACTAACCTCTACACACAAGTTTTAAATCATTTCATAATTTCAAATAATCATTTCATTCATGCTTCACTAAGCAATTAATTTCAAATCAAATTCACCGGGTGTTCAAAATCATATTCATACTGGAAATCAAGTTAATAGTAGCGGAAACACTTTTCGGATCGAATCTTTCTAAATCATTGAACACTGTTTAACATAAAATGTCTAAAAATCATTAGTTTATCAATCAAAATAAAAACAATGTTCAAGATGGTAAAACAGTCCTGTAGATACATATACAAAAATATGATACACGCCCCTCCGGGCCAAATCCAAAATATATATCATAAAAATTGTTCAAAACAGAGAGATAGTTTAACACACAATATCACCCTCTCTCTCTCTATAAATCCTCCAATCTCCGATCTACATCCTCACCGAGCAATGGGCCCATGAGTGCCTGTAAAATAAAAATGGGGTGAGCTCGAAAGCCCAATGGATCTCCCCTACACATCCATAGCATTATACAAACGAGCATACAAACATGCAAACAGTTTCAAATCATTAGGGGTGTTTCAAACACTTAATTAGTCAATTTATCCGTTGCGCTCTAATATCAGGAATCTACCATCTGATATTAGGAATTAACCGAAAGAGTGAACCACCCTCGATATCCCAATTGTGGTCCTAAACACAATCCTGCACAACATCTTTATAAAACAAAAGTCTACCTTTGAGAGCACAACCCAAGAAGATATTGAAACCAAGGGAAAAATCCTCATGACTTTCCAAATTCAAGGGTCTCATACGGTCGCTCGCAGTTTGGCCTAGTTGGGGGATACCCACGATGACGTTCTGGTCACAACCGGATAACATCTACGTGATGTACTAGTGCCCGTCCATCGCCCCGGTACGTGGAGTTCTTAATAAACCTTTAATGTTCTTTAGTTTTACAATCATAATTTTCATTCCACGCAGCATATAGACATGCTTATTCAAAATGCTAACCTAAGCAAAGAAAGCAAACAAACACCAAGATAATCATAATATCCTAGTACTAGAAAGCGAGTAACCAGTCATCAGGATATCATATCAATCGTTCCACCAAAGGCATACATTCCTAGCATGGTACCAAGTACAGGAATTTAAACATGAATCATATTCCGTATCCAACATTCGCATAATACTAAAGAGTAAGGAAGAGATAGTCAACCCCACCTGTACACGCCGAAATACTGCTGGATCGTTGTTCTTCGCATAGCAGTTTAATACCGTCAATCTGCATCATTAGACGATAGTGATACATTACTTTGGGCTTTTAATACTCTTTTCACCTAACTCTAGGGATTTGGTATCATTCAGTGTTTCAGAGTGTACACAAAACACTCCAAAAACGCTATTTGCGTCTATCGATCGCGGTCGGTCTTGTGTGGACGCGGTCTACACACGATTTTTCACCCGATAGTGAGATTTCGCATGTGTACGCCATACTAGTGATTCCCATTTCAGTTTAACACTTAAATCTAGTGTATTGGACACCCAACAATCATTCAAACATATAAACCAGCTAAGGAATGGTGCTTACACTATTTCTTCGCTGAAACCCCTTAATCAAGCCTTAAAAACGAGATCTTGTTTCAATTTGTTCAACCCCCTTAAATTCAACAACCAAATGACCATCATAAATCATCCACACTAATGTCCAAACACACACACAAGGAAATGAAAAGGAGTTCACCACGTTTGGCTTTGGTTTTAAGCCACAATCCCCTCAACACAACGCTCTCAAATGGATCTCCATCCTTTTGATTTACTAACAATTGATAACTACTTTAGATGAGATCAAATCTTAACGAAAACTCAAATGAAATCAAAGAACTCACCTTCAAATCGCCCTCAAGTCGTCTCCTCCAAACCCCAAGTTGTTTTAGTGCGAAATGAGAAAGTTAGAGCTTGAAACGTATATATAGATCGCACACGGACCGCAGTCAGAGCTAGACGGACTGCGGCCATCGGACGGATTTTCTTCGTGGACCACGGTCAACACTTTACGGACCACGGTCGACACCTTACGGACCGCGGTCACCCATGTGACCTAATTTTTTTCGTGATTTTCCACTGATTACCGTGGTTGGCCTTCAGTGACTACGGTTGGCAGTGTAATATCTTGTTTTTTAACGGTTTTCCCCATTATCCAACATCCTGATTTGTTTTATTTTAATACCATACTATATAATAAATATTTAAAAACACGTTTTCACACATTTTTACATTTATTTCATAATTTTTTTTAAAAAAATCTACTTTCGATGTGTATTCATTTGAAAATTTTGTGGTATGACAATATAAATTAAGAACAGTTAGATTTATAAAAACTACAAAAGCATACTATTGAATTAATAAAATAATCGTATTCATGATCTTACCAAGATTGATGATTTTTTTTCCTTCTTTCACCTTCACTTATTGTTGAGTCGGCCTTTAACATGAAACTATACAATATTAATGGATAATGAAAATAAATCTAAATGACAAATCACAATCCAAATAAAGTGTTCAAAAGTACCTTTCTTTTTTGTTGAATCACTAACAATCTCTTGCAATGCCATCAAATTCTGGCATGCAGTTTCGACATTAGTACATTTTTCCTACTAGCAAATTCTTCTTTACTATCTTCTGCTTTATTTATTCTTTTTCCAAGACAGTTCTACATGAAAAATGAAAAATTTAGTGAGCCAAATGAATGTATACAGTTGGTATAACATCAATATACACAAGCAAACAGTAGATAACAACAAACATACAGTATATAACATATTATACTCATGGTATAATGTAGGTATATAAATGGTATTCTACTATCATATCATTAATATACTGCAATAAAAGTCTAAAAAAAATTGATTGGTTTTGAAGCTTGAAACATTTGTCTTCTGCAATTAGGGATTTTAGATAATTAATTTATTAAAAAATCTTATCAAAATCCTCTTTCAATATTATTTTGATCTCGTTACAACAATCGCACTGCCTTCTAGATATACTCATGATTGCGGCAGACTTACTCAGAGGAATATTACACTCAATAGGTTTATTTACAAGAGGCAGCAAAATAAATATTGGGGGATCAACAAAATCATCATAATATGAAAATTGATGTTGGCCCCCCATCTTCTTCAACAACATCAATTTCCTTATTAGCTTCTGCAATCAAGTCATTCGTGTATGGCTGCAGTAGCTTATTAGGGCTTGCTACAAAATTCTTGAATTGAAAATAGACAAATATGAGATTATAAGAAATGCGACAACAAAGAATAGTTCAATTATAATATAAATGTTGTGTATATTATATGATCAATTACATGAAAAATTACCTTATTAACAATAAATTGTTCAACACCTTCTCCATGCTCTTGAAATTGGGCGTGTCAATACAAGTCCAATTTAGTATACGAGAAAATCCATTGATATGTCGATTGTCAAACAAACCATCAGTATCAACAAAATACTCATAAAACCAAACATGTAATGCTATTGAAAACCCAAGAAGCCTATACATAATCGGGTATTTGCCCATCCAAGCTTCTAGTTGAATTGCATCTAATGCAAGATTACCCTTCATGGAATCTAATGTAGTGTCAAAACGAGCCCTGCCCTAGGGATAATCCATATATTCAGCAGTTTGTACAAGTTCAAAATCAACTTCATTTACCAACTTTTCCATTTTATTATAAAATAAAAAACAATTAATGAATAACAAAACTGCAATCTTCAAAGCATCATCATCATTCTCTCATACCCGATTTGTAAATGCATCAACTACACACGTCTTATTTATCTTATCAATTCCCTTAAAGTATTTATCCTCCAAGATTTTACACTGAAAACTAGTTGTAATATTTCTGGTTTTTCCGTTGCATTTCAAACTCATTATCATTGCAAATTCAACTATGGAGAATTTTGCAATAACGTTATTTTAATTGAATACCAGAATAGACTCGTCTTTTTGAACAACATTTCTCAACAATATATTACAAACTATCTGAGGTTGCCAAATCAACTGCTTCATATCAAGAAAATGGCCAAGACAAGTCTCCCGAAACTTCAACAGCTAGTCATCTGTTAACGTGGAAATCAACGTATTGCATGCGTTCAAGTTGGTCAGGCACCAACCTTGGCTGAGTATCTATCTTCAGGGTTAACAATATATTGATATTCCTACAGGTGTATAATACCAGAATAACATGTTAAAAAGTGTATAATAACAGAATAACATGTTAAAAAGTGTATAATAACAAAATAAAAAGGTGTATAATATCAGAATAATCATTTCAAAGGATATAACATTATTATATATTTTTATATTAGAATAAATATTATAGTAGTATAACATCTTTATACTTTATATAATAAACAACCAATAAATGTTATAGTATAACATCTTTATACTTTAGGTATACCATAAACAGTTAATAAATACTAGTATATAACATCTTTATACTCAAATTATTCAATAAGAATGTATCATGTTTTTGGTATAACATATGTACAATACTAAAAAAATAAGAGAAACCATGCTTGATCGAACAATATCATAGTTCAAAGAAAGTTGAACAAACCACACAACCATTCACTGTTATGTTTAGACGAATATGAATACAAGATTCGAAAGAGTGTGATGTACTGTGACACCCCGGCTCCCGGTCAATCATCTCTGTGTCCGTTGCGACGGTCCGTCGCTTGGGCCGCGCGTGGAGACGGCGCGCGCCCGTTCGTTCATTCGTTCGTTCGCCGAGAGCCAAAGGCCACGTGGTTCGATTTCTTTCTTTCTCAGTCTCAGTTTCATATCTTTCTATTAAATAGGCTATGATGTGAAAAATTAAAATGTACAATAGCCATCAAACAATGGTTTCTTTCGGTAGACATGAAATTCATTTAAAATACATGCAGCAGAATCCAACTCGTTCATAAATCCATAGTGATTTCATATTTGGCCAAATAAAACACTTTGCAGCGGAATATCATTTCAAATTCATTTCCAAAACATGATATAAAAAATAAAACGTGGCCAGTGGGCCTAAGTTCCAAAATCCTCAACTTACATGTGAAATAGTTCAAAATCAGAGAGGCACATGCCCAGTTAATTTAAATAGAAAATGATACGATAATAAACTCAAATTGAACTGAATAAAAACTGTAACAACTTCCCAGCGAGGTCACTACCCAAAAACAGCCCGTGTGCTGGCCTACTTCCGCAGTGTCAATGATCACCTGTGATATAAAATGGGTGAGCTCGAGAGCTCAGTGGATCATCCCTACACATCGCTAGCATTATACAAACCAGAACACAAAACATGCAAATCACTTTCATTACATTAGGCGATTCACACAATTTATTGTTTTGTTATCATCTAAGACCGAAAGAGTCTACAACCCTCGGTATCCCTTGTGTGGTCCGGGAGCGAATCCGGGGGTAACGCCTGTTGGCCTGTTACCTTCGGGACCACGATCCAAGGATGGAAGTCCACAGTGACTCTCCGTCCGAAGACACAATCAGCTGTCGCAGTCAGCTCGGGTAGGAACACCCACGGTGACGCCCCAAGGCCAGTCACCGCGCCAGTACGTGGATTCATTAATCTTAATTTAATGTTCTTTAGTCGCACATGTCATTCTAAGTCATATATGATCATCGATATATCATTTCAAGTAAAATCAAAATAGATGCCAATCAATCATTCATGAAATTTATCTCATTGAAACCTCTATCTAGCATGTAATGCACAACATCCACGCATCCAGATACATACACCAATCAAACTCAACCATGATCAAACAAGCAAGTCCTAGCATGCTTCTAAGCAAGTCTTAAGCTAACAAATATTATGTTAAGCATTCAAATTTGGATAAGGCTAGGGAGTAAGGAAATCACACCCACATTTATACTCCTCAAGTTTGTGCCTTGTTCCTCGCCGTGCACGCCTCAATTTATCAATTTATAGAGTTTTAAAAACAATGTACATGTGTAAGTCCAAGGCATTCATGGCACAACAAAAAAAACCCTAAGGTTTGTGCTCTTGACAAAAGTGTTTCCAATGCACCAAAATCAATACAAAACGGGAAAACACTAGTGAACGTCGCATTACCAAGGCAATGTGAAGCATTGCCGCGGTCGCCGGATTTTGGCGACATGTGCTTAACACTAAATGCTTGGTCTTTTAGTTTAAAACACACATCAACTCAATGAAAATGGTTTTCACTTGTAGAAAACGGTTTAGAAAGCTAAGAAAACAAGATTTCAAGAAGGTTTCGAGATTTACCTTAGCACAAATCCTTTCCAAGCTTGCTTTAACTCAAATCCACCCTTGTTGATGTGATTCTCGACGGATCTGAGCTTGAAGATGGTAGATAATGGTTTGAAGAGGCTCAAACCACCCTTAGAACCCAATAGAACGCTTAGAAAACGAAGCAAATGAGTTGGATGAGAGGTAGAGAAGAAAACCAATGAGTTGCGGCGGAAAAATAACAGATCTAGGGTTTTCTGCGCACCTTTGGTTTATATAGAAATGACGAATGACCGCGGTCACTGTGTGATTACCGCGGTCGCGGTCGACAGAACGTTGTGCATCTTCCATTTCTGGGTTTTTCGTATGATGGCCGCGGTCACCATTTCACGGACCGCAGTCACCAGGTGTATTTTCATGTGATGACTGCGGTCACCATTTCACGGACCGCAGTCATCAGTGTGTTGATTTTCTGGGTTTTTGCATGATGACCGTGGTCACCCAGATACGGACCGCGGTCACCAGTGGCAATTTTTTTCTGGGTTTTCCTTCACGATGACCGCGGTCACTGTGTGACTGACCGCGGTCACCAGAATGGTGATTTTTGCCTTTGTTTTTTTGGGTTTTTATGCAATGACCGCGGTCATTATAGACCGACTGCGGTCACCAGAATGTAATTTCTGATATTCGATGTTTTTCTTCGCCATTTCTTGTGTTTCTCGGATTGGCATCACTCTTACACTATTTTAGACTTATGATACATGATTGTCTAGTCGTTTTGGTCGTTTTGGCCGTTTTGATTCTTTTCTTGAGTTTGTTATTCCACTTTTGTTGTTCACTAGTGACGTGGACGTCTCATAGATCTTCAGGGTATTACATGTACCTAGTTATCCGCATTTACGATCGTCCTATTGGGAAAGGATGAACACTCGTTTTTTATTGTAATAGAGGAAATCGCAAACACAATGGAGAAAAAGACAGAGAGATTAGGGCACAAAAATGAAAACAAACTGAATCAAAAACTAAATCACAAATAAATGAAGTAATTTGCGCGCATGCATACATACATACACACACACACACACACACACACACACACACACACACACACACACATATATATATAATTTGTACAATATTTTTGAATGAATTATGCAGGTATAACAAACGAATAATATATATATAATATTTGAAAAATGAGCAAATATGTGTGAATAGTGGTATAATATGAGAATAGTATCTGACTAATTCGAGTATAAAAATTGTTCGATTGTTTGGCAAAAAAATTCAGGAATGACATGTGAATAATGCGATGATAAACTAATAATGCATATATATATAATATGTACTTTATTTTTTATTGAATAATGCAGGTATAACAAACAAATAATTCATGTATAATGCGAGTGAATAGTGGTATAATGTGAAAATAATTTTTGAATAATGCGGATATAACAATTATTCTGTTGCTTGATGTGAAAATTTAGGAATAACATGTGAATAATGAGGGTATAATAAATAAATAAATAATTCATGTATGATGCAGGTGAATAGTGGTATAATGTGAGAATAATTTCTTAATAATGCGGGTATAAAAATAGTTCAGTTGGTTGGTGTGAAAATTCGAGAATGATGTGTGAATAATGCACGAATATATATATATATATATATATATATATATATTCGCGCATTATATGAACTACAAATAAAAATGCATATGTTATATAACAGATTATATATGCACAATAGAAACTTATATATGTTAGATTGTGTAACACCCACAAATTTTGTATGAATTTCAAATAAAATATTTCGTTTGAGAAATTTATAATATTTTTTAGATATAAATTACATATGTATATTCTAAAGTATGAAATAAATTAAATTAATTAGAAAACGTTGGTATCCGAGAATAAATAATAGAAACATATATATAAATTTATTCACAGGTATGTGTAAATGTGATATACGAATATTACATAAATATAAATATATAAAAATATTAGTTATGGTTGTATAATATGTGTGTGTTTTTACATAATGTATAGTCATAATATATTACATGTGTTAGATGAGTATGTATACAGATATATATAATAAAATGTAAATTTATTAGTGTAAATTAATAACATTATTTTTTTGATATATATATATATATATAGATACTTGTATGTCACGTTATTATTATATATAAACAATTATATGAATAATTATATGTATAAATAATTATATATATATATATATATATATATATATATATATTGTCGAGACCCCTTCCCTAGGATGAAGGGCGAATCGACCGGCACACTGTCCCAACAAACCCGCTCGCAAGCCGAGCTTGCCAAGACACTGTTAAGCATCAATCTTACTACCTACATCACACACTATCAGAGTAATCATAAGTAATGCAGAAGAATTTAACATATGAACACCAATAAGAACTTCATATTTTCAAAACGGGTCATTACAAATGTGTAGCAACGGGAGAGACTATTCATTATATACAGGCTATCCTCACCCCTATACATGGTTCTACCTCTCAAAACATAATAACAGAAAAGGAAAATATAAGAAATCCTAC
>JAJIYU010011654.1:0-15120 GCA_030144865.1 Tinospora cordifolia
TTTTACTTGGAAAAATTTTAGAGTTGCATTAAGCATTTTCTTGCCTTAACTCTTACAAGAATTTGTTTTGGCATCCAGGAGCTTGTACTTGTATGTTAAACACATTCTTTTTCATCTTTATGTAAACCAATGGAGAGCGAACTTGACAGGGAGACAAAACAGAAAGTCAAGGAGGATAACTCCAACGTGACACCTGTTGCATTACCCAGCCAAGGGGGCTCCTTCCTACCAAATATACAGCCTACGAGTAGCCAGGTGAATTACTTTGAACATATTATGTTTTGTAAGCAGTCATGTATTTTTTTATTTTCTTCATCCATGACTTGAATGAAAGCATATGACATGCTTTGCTAAGTGGTTTAATTTGTTGCATGTTTGACTAGACTGTTTGACATAATTCTCTAAGAAAGTTTGGATCTTGCGTCTACGTCTCAACTGCGTTATCTATCTCTCCGTCTGGGCTAGGCAGCTTGGGCAAATATGATTCACTTATAGCTCCTTATGTAAATAAATTTTTTTCACATGCAAACTTTGTGTATGTGATTACTTACATATTCAGTCCATGATATTGATGAAAATACAACAAACTTTACATTTTTCAATCTTTTTTTTGCGAGAAACAAAAAAACATCAATATGTAAGACAAGTTGGCGTATAAATGATAATGCAATGCTGCAAAAAATCATGTTTGATGTAATGCATTATATTTTGGGTTAAAAATCATTTGATGTATTGCTTGTTGTGAGCAAAACATATTTTCAATATTATAAGGAATAAAATCAAAGATCAGAATTAGAAAATAGGAAAAGTGAAAGATATAACTTTCACGTTAGGCATGTAAGTATAAGACTATGTAAGAGACAATATAATGGAAAAAAGATCCTTATGTTTTATATGTTTATGTTGACCTTCTTAAACTTTTTACAATTTTCGAGGCGCTTCACTGCCTGCCTTAAGTTTGGCTTAGTCTATTTAATTGTGACTAGCCTAGGTGACAGGCTAGTCATGGCCTTGACAACACCGTGTCTCAATCATCTTGCTAAAAGGTTTTTTTTTCTTCTGTTATTTACTAGAGCAAGCTAATTATGCTGCTTAGTTAGAGCAATTTGCACTTAATTTGTTGAAATTATCCAGCAATGAATGTAACAAAAATGCTAAAATTTTACATTTGATTGAACTTTTCGTTAGGACATAATGCAAATTAAATTAGCTCACAAATCCTTTTCCCATCCACATTAAATTGGACAATCTCCACATGGATTACTCTATTAAAGACTAAAGTTGAATATACCATCGTATTGCAAGTGGTTATGCTTTATTTACTTAACTTCATCTAAATTGTTTGATATTCTCTTCTTCTATGAATTTATGCTATAAGTTTCACTCTTTTAATCAACACATCTGACAGTATTTGTAGTGGATTCTTTCTCATTTTATCTTCAATTGAAGCTTCTCTCATCATTTCTCAGACACAATATTTTTTAATTCTATCTGTTAATGGTTTACAACATATCCGTTTTTTTGACAAAGAACTGAAAATAATATATTATCTGTACCTTAAAATGTACATTCTAGATTCATCAAGGGCAAGATGTCTGTTTACCATGAAGATATACACATCAAAATAGGACCTCAACCCCATAACTGTATGCCCTAAACTGATCCCTTTACTTTCCCTAATCAACAGGGATGCTGGGAAAGAATTCTTCCTATTCTCCAATTCCTTCCACATCCCTTTCACGATCCTCAAAAAAGATGAGTATTCTCTTTTCTCGACAATACAACCACTCAGCAATAGTCCTTTACCTTCCTTATAGACGGGCCTTTGGGTTGTCCCTAGGTTTAGTTCAGTTGGAAGTGACCCCCATTTGCATAATGTTGCTTCACTTTCAGAACACATCCATTCGGGCCTAAACTTTGGATACGTTCACGCTTTGAACACTTTCATTGTAATTGATTTATTAAGATTTTGTTTCTTTATTGTTTAACATTTTATTCAAAGCATGATTGGCCTAATATTGGTCTCATAGACAATTATGATCAATTTTAATGAGATAATGTGAACCATGAAATGCATTAAAAGTGCTTCTCTTCTTAATCCAACCTATTATTATTTTATGAGTAACAATTTGCTTTATTTTCCCCATTCAGCGAATGAGTGGGCATAAGTACCTAAAGCTTTCACTCCTTGATAGTTCTTGGTTGTCAATATTCATTGATTTTTCCATTTTATTTCAATCTCCATTGAAACTGATCTAATTTATTGATTTGGGAAATGCCATATAAACCCCATTTTGAACACTAGGTGCGATAACATGTGACGTGGTATGTATTTACACCATTTGATGGAAAAAGTGATTGCACCTTGAAATATACTCTTTTATCCAATGGTTGTAAGTGTGTGTTGTGGCTTTTAGTATTCAAAATGTAGTTGATATAGCATTGCTCTATTGATTTTACTCTTATTCGTCTTGAATGATTTAATTCCATTAATGAATGCAACGTTATATGCAAATACCACACATCATGCTATATCTTTTTAACATGTTTAGGCAACCATGTATCACTAGTGAAAAAGATGTGGAATATGGAGGTCATAAAACTCATTAAACCACGACGTGGAATGTTGGAAAATCTTGTTAATGATTTAATTTGCAAGTGCTTTTTGAGGTATAATTATAGAAATGCTACAAGTGTAAAATTGCAGGACTAATGTTGAATTGGATATCTATTATGGTTAATGGAGAAAATAAAGTAAGATTATAGGAGGAAAATGAACTAAAATTAAAGAAAATATTATGTTCGGAACTTGAATTATATTTGAATTATTAAAAAGAATTTTTTTTTCTTGAACCAACTAGTCTTGCCTGAAATCATCCAATCAACCATTAGCCTTTAGCTAAATAAAAAGAGCATTATTTTGAATTCATCTTTGGGTCTAATAGAACAAGATTCCATGTGTCATTGTGGTAAAGTGCACTAAGTTTTTCTTCACCTATCATATGGGCTTGGCTTTCTAGAATCAATTGCTTCCACCTCTGACAGTTTGAGTGATCACTCATGACTGGCATATGGATCTTTCTAAATGGTGGTCGACCTTCTAGAAGCTTCTCCAAAAGTGACTCTTCCTCCAGTTCCTTTCTTATATTCTATGTTGTTGTGTTGGTTTTCAGCTTTTGTTTGGCATTTGGTTTTCTCTTGCTTGGTGTTTTCTCCTATGGCTTCCCCTCGTGACCTGAGTCCTAGCTCAAGTCCTAGTATCTTGGTCATAGACTTGGATGGGCACATCCATTATAGATTCTTTTCTAATCTTAAAGGGTCAATGCGAGAGGAATTTTTTTTGCTAGAAAAGTAAGTATGAGTGAAGTAACTATTAAATGTAATTGAGGATGGAAGAAAACAATCCTAATATGGAGTTCATACCTTGTTGAACCTAAAAAAGGGAAAGGCATGGGGTGTGATAGAAAGTCGAGTGTCCGAAGCAAAGGCAGATGCATTGAAAGTAGGAAAGACATTTCATGCCAAATTTCCTACTTGCATTGCATTCGCCTCCACCTGGTATATATGTGTGTGTATGTATATATATATATATATGAACTAAGTATAACAATAAAATTAAAATACTAAAATCATAAAATGTGAACTTTATTTACGTATATAATATGGATAATAAAAAAAATTTATGTTCGATTCTTAAATAGAATACATCCAATATAATTAAAGTAACAAGATGCTTTATAGAGTTTATTGTGGCATAAATTGTTAAACTTATATATATATATATATATATATTTTTTTTTTCTTGTATGTTATTTTGTTTAGGACAATATCTATGTATATTAAATATTTATGAATTCAAATGTTAGAAATTTCTATGTCTAAAAGTATATCAAGTAAAAATTTATTTGTATCTGGTATTGTCAAGAGCACGATGTAAAAGATATAAGTGAATACAAGGAGAAGGGGTTTTTTATTTTTAATAATGGAATTAATGGATATAAAAATGTTTTCCCTTGTAGAAAGAATGGATTTGTTTGTTTTTTTTTTTTTTTTTTTTTTTTTTTTTTTTTCTGTAGAAGAGAGATCTATGACTAGTTATAGATCCTAAGCCGACATGGTTTGCCATTGGCAGTGGCAAGAGAGAACATACAATGCAGCTAGTGCGAAGACGATAACAGCAGGTGACAACTGTGTATAGAAGTTGGGAAAAAAAAACTCAATGTCTTCCATTTTAATTAGTAGAGGATGATTATATTAGTTGGAAAAGAATAATTGTGTTCCTGAAAACTGAAGACAAAGAAGCAAAACCTTGATTTTTGGTTTTGCTTTTCTCTATCTAGCAAGTCTTATAATCACCGAAATTAGATGAACGTAGTAACAAATGTGTCAAGAAGGAAAAAGAATGTTCTGACTTCTGAGAGTACTCCTGTACAAATGTCAATGTTTTCATTGACTTTGTGGTTTATTTAGTTAGAACATGTTCCATTTTTCACTCTTCATAGAAGTCGTTGAATTTTAGTGAGTTTCATTGAAACTTTCGAAAAATCAAAACAATTTTGGTTAATTTCCTCTAAGTTTGTTGAATGTCATGCCATGGAAACATGAAATAAGTTTGTTGGTGCTGTAAAATAGGTAAATAAATAAGTCCTTTAAAATTTGAGTGGCGTTGGACTTAAAAAAAGGAAAGGTAAGTAGGGTATATGACTGGCAAAAGTGAAACAATGTCTGGAGTTATCTAGGGACGATGTTTTGATTTCTAGTTGAGAATAGGATGATGCTGTTTTCTGTTTACAGAGTTTGGAGAAATTTGAGCATAACATGTGAAAATACTTTGTTGGCTGCATTTAAAAATATATGTATGTATATATATATATATATATATATCGATATAAACACTTATCTACTGGAAACATATGCAACCTTAGGTTCTCTTACTTTTTAGCTGCCATGTTTAGATTTGAAATTTTTACAGTGCACACCTGTGTGAGCTCATTCAAGTTTTAAGTAACTTATTGCACAATGCTACCTATTGCACTTGGCTGCTTGATGTAGTTGCTATTTTTGACCATTTTAATCATCTTTTATTTATTTTATATTGTATGCAACTTGATTAACAGGTACTTCTATTTGGGTCGTTTACTGAAGACGAAATCAGGTCATTTAAAAAGCAGTCAAAAGAGAACACTAAAAAGCCTATGGAGGAGAAAGATTTTCAATTTGGTTCTTTGGATTTTGCTACCGTAAAATCTTCTCATGATAACAACACCAGATTTAAACAAACTGATTCTTCAGGTGAATTGAAAAGTGTCCTGCCACCCAAGTTGGGTACTGAGGACAATGCACTGAAGAAAGTCAAGCCAGCTAATGATGTTTTGCAAAGAGCATCAGCAAGCATTAAAGAGAATGGGAGAACATCTTCTCCTCATAGCTCTTCGTGTGATGATGTTGCAGAAGAAGTTATAAGAACAATGAATGACTTAAGTTCACTTCATGTTTCTCAAAATAGAGCTCCTCTCAATGACCTAGTAAGCTGGAAGCCCCATGATTTTGAGAGTGGAAAATCACATGATGTAACATCTCCCACTGTATCATGCTCCTCTCCAAGTGGGACAGCAGTAGATTCAAAACAGGATATCCAGAAGGCAATAAATGGGAATGGTGCAGCTGTTAGAAGTTTATTGCCTCGAGGTTTAATCAACTCTGGAAATCTATGTTTCCTCAATGCAACACTTCAGGCTCTGCTTTCCTGTTCTCCATTTGTGCAGCTCTTGCAGGAACTAAGAACTCGTAATGTTCCAAAGGTTAGTGTTTTCCTTTGATACTTCTTTATCATAAATCTATAGAGTTAGCATGTTACTGCCTTGTGTTGCTGATGAGCTTATTGTAGTTCTTACCAGTATAAGTGTTACTGCTTGCAGTTTCATCAATATGCTCCTTATTTATTTATTTATTTTTCATTTCGTTTTCAGAGTGGCTATCCAACATTACATGCATTTGTTGAGTTTATTTCTGACTTTGACATGCCTGCTGATCCAAGCTTAAAGAAGAATGGGATGGCTGTTCTTGAGACTGGGAGGCCTTTTAGCCCTGCTATGTTTGAACCAATTCTGAAAAGTTTCACGCCAGATGTGCCAAATAGCATATCAGGCAGACCAAGGTTTTTGTTTATTCTTGTTCTTTTGTTACTCTCCTATTGCTATTTATCTTTTCATACTGTCTTACAAAAACATGGAATGCTCCAAAAGGTTATTCTGTAAAATGGTTCCTATATTTTACTAGCTATATTATCAAGCCTTCATCACCACTTCTTTTTGTATTAACTATGAGTATGTCAGTTTTCTTGGGACTGTGAATGCATCAAGAATTATCTTATCAACAATGGAAAAATTAAGAAAAGAAGGGAGAGTGAAAAGTATAGCCTGCTCAAGTTATGCATTGTTTGACATAAGTTTATTTCAATTATCTGACCTTGAATTTTTAATATTTTGTCAAGTGAGAACCTCCTTTCAATCCTTGCAGACAAGAGGATGCTCAGGAATTCTTGAGTTTTATCATGGATCAAATGCATGATGAATTACTGAAGTTCGAAGGCCACTCATTAAACTTTGGTGGGGGCAAATCATCTTTAGTTTCATCCTTGGAAGATGATGGCTGGGAGACTGTGGGCCCAAAGAACAAATCTGCTGTGACAAGAACACAGAGCTTTGTTCCTTCTGAATTAAGTGCAATCTTTGGTGGACAATTGAGAAGTGTTGTGAAGGCAAGAGGTCGGCCAAATTTTCAATTATGTTTTTCTTTGTTTATTTGTTCTATGCTTGAGAAGTGTTTTCTTCATTCCTCTGCTTCATCTGCAACTGCATGCTTGATTAGGGTTCACATCAATTTTTCATAGAGTACTATTCTTTTCAATAAAATTATGATATATCTTGGGTTAATAATCTTGATTTGTTTCATGATTTGATGCAAAGGAAATCATTTTGAATTCTTTGAATCAATATGGCACGTTTGAATCTGATTTTGAAACCTCAATTAGAGTTGCTGCTTATGATTCAAGTGTTATGACTTAGTAATTCGTAAGAATCTCTTGCAGAACTTCTAAACATGATTTATAAGCATTTGACTCGGATAAGATTTTACTCTTCAAGTATTTTTTATGAGGATGATTTTTGGACTAGGAACATGTTATGCAATTAGCAATGCTAATAATCATATCTTCTCAAAACTGGTGTAGCTCAATTGGTTAAGAAACCTCTCTACTCTTATAAGGTTAGTGTCTACTCTTCTGAACCTCATATGAGGTGCAGAGTTGGGGAGTTGATATGGCCTTCTATGGTTCTGTAATCGTGTTTGGACCTTGATTTGGTCTTGTTTTCTAATTAATAATTGGAACAACCCTTGTGTTTATGAAATCATTTATGATTTTTTTAATGTATGTTATGTAATTTTTTATTTTCAGTTTAGAAATTCATTTGTTTAGATATCATTCTCAAAAACTACTAGCTTATCCCATTTATATCAAAATGATTACTTATTACTCTGCAACTTGGATCTTGTGTTTCTATTGATATTGACATAGTTTTGCGTCTTGATGGTAAAAAAAAGTATATTTATGTCTTTAAGTGTGATTTCTATGATGCACAGAATCCTGTTATTATTTTTTTGTATTAAATTGACCAAATTTTGTTGTGATTTCATTTTTGCACGTAATCCTAACAACTCAGCTGTAGTAATAAAAGGAAATGCCAATTATCTTTTATGCATCTACTCACCAAATAGAACTCTTCATCTGTTCCAAATCGTAGCACAATTTTTTATCATAAAATAATGACATTCCACAATTGAAAATTATTAACAAGGCATGATGCTGGAGGTTGTTGCTCTCTCATCATTCAGAATATCATGTGGACATTGCCAAATTGGGCACACCCAGTTTGCAATATTTACTTGGTATTATAATTTGCAAATGAAGAGATACCCCTCGGGAAGTGAAGAGCTTGAGTACATCTGGGCTAAAAGTATCCAGCAATTGTCATCTTTCGAATGACTTGTAGGTGTAGTGCTCCTGTTATTTTCAGACAACTAGTGTCTTTATCTATTCACTTTTTTGTTTTTTATTTTCAGTTATGGTGTACTGCAGTACAATATTGTCTTGGCAACTGTATTCTATACCTGGTCATCATGAACATTTTCTTCCTCTACAGGAAATTAGAAAATATATTAATAAAATATATATCAGTAAAAGGTGTTCTCCTGCAAGCACATTGCATATGGATTAAAATATTGTCCCATCCCCTCAAGGCCTCAGTCAATCCCCTAACCAAATCCTTTGCCCAACTAGGTAGAACGAATCCATAATGACACTGCATAGAGTTTTCTTGCTGCACCTTTTGATCCCATTACATCTATCCTTGAAACAGACCTTTTGTGGCACTCTCAGTTGTATCAGCATTTCTTTTTATTGAAAAGAAAAGCTTTTACTTCTTCTGAATAAGTTTAATTGGTGAAATATATTCTTGCCGTTATCTGTTGTGGGCAATGTTTGCTTGCTGCGGTAAGTGCTAACTCTGTGTATTGTTCTTTCATCGAACTTGCAGGTAACAAGGCCTCTGCTACAGTTCAGCCATTCCTTCTGCTGCATCTTGACATTTTCTCAGAAACTGTCCACACAATTGAGGATGCTCTTCATCTATTTTCTGTGCCAGAGGCACTTGAAGGTTATCGGACGTCAGGTGCTGGGAAGGTAATTGTTACTGATCCGTCTCTCTCCTTTTTGGTTATAGTCACTCGAGAGTGTATCATGTCTTCTTTTGAATCTTGTGATTGTTGGAATCTAAATTATTTGGTGGCATTTAATGGGCTTTCTAGGCGATGCCAAACTACTACTTGACTTGACTTGGTCTTTTACCTGTTCAAGGATTGCATGATTTTCAAAATACATAGTTCATGCAAATTTCTTAAATAGTTATGAGCCTGGGATAATATTTGACATGCTTACTAATGATCCATGGGTTATGGTGATCTTCAGGCTGGGGTTGTGAGTGCAAGCAAATCTGTTAAAATACAAACTCTTTCCAAGATAATGATATTGCATCTCATGAGATTTGGTTATGGAAGCCAAGGAAGCACTAAACTGCATAAGCCTGTTCGCTTTCCTCTTGAATTAGTTCTGGGTCGTGATTTGCTAGTGTCTCCATCTGTTGAGGTATGTTATTGCTTTGGGTCTTTAGTAGAACATAGTCCCTTACCTTCCTTTTTTGTTTGTGAAGTAGCTGGTGATGGGAGCCCACACTTTTAGTTGTAGTTGATTCTATCTCATGGATCTTTGTTCTTTTTTGTTTCGTTTGTTGAAGACTTGAAGTTGGTTTTTTAAATTGTAGCTTGTTTTGCTTAGTATAGCGACTTCAAACAATAAATACTAACTGATGCAGGTTATACATGAAAAGCATCGCTCTAATTTGGATTATTTTATTCTAAATTTTATTTTTGTTTGGATTGTTGAATATTTTAGATTTATGTTTCATTTAATGTTTTGGTTAGGATGTTAGATACAGTTTGGGAATATTCAAGAGTGATGATTAGTGTTAGGCTATTAATTTCGAAGCTAAAATTGTTTATAAATATATTAGAATGTAATCAGGGGAAAGATGATCATTAATCATTGATTAACTCTTGGATTCTCTCTCATTTCTCTCGCCATTTCACCATCAATTGGTATTAGAGTCTTTCTTTTGCTGTCTTTTTTCTCCTTTTTCATCTATCTTCTCTTCACTCTCTCTTCTTGTAGCATACTAATGTCAAACCTGACTGTGACCTATCATATCACGTGCCAGGTATGTGTACCTCTTAGTGTATTTTACAATGAGCCTCTCGATTGCACCAATCATATGGTGGCAAATCATGTGATTATGTTAGGGTAACAGCTGATGCTTTGCCATCCTCACATTGTGAGAACCCTTGATAATGATATTGATCTAAACCTCGTTTGGGAAGCTTTGATACCATACTATAACCCCCCACTACCTGAAGGCCATCTCTAAGGGCATAATTACTAGATTTCCCTTGTTTAACAACATTGATTATAAGTACATGGTCATGATTACAATATTATATTCTCAATATCAACAGGGCCTCTCGAGAGATGAGAAATTGCTAATTTCACTTCTAACTGTCTAAATCTCATATCATCTTGAACACACCAGGATCTATCGCATGTTATAACTAAATTAATGATAACATTCAAAAACAAAAAGATCACTTAATAATAGTACAATTAATTCAATGTCTGTTGAACCTACTGAAAAGGTTTGAAGTAAATACCATAAAACTAAACAAATATTCTTTCAAAAGTTTCATGAGACTAGTAGTGATTTACATGTGGCTTCGAGGCCCTCTAAACACCATAATATGAAGTAAACGAATATTATGAGGCCTAAATCTACTGACTCAATAAACATAGGTGTACAATACACGACAACTATCACATCCTTTGAGAAACCTATAGTGACCTTGCTCTCAATCACGATCGACAACTCCATCTTCAAAGTATAGTTACCTGAAATGTTAGATAAGAGGTGAGATCAAAGAGCTCAATAGATCATCTAAAATATTCAAAGTATTATTTTAATGAAATAAAACATACATGTCAAACATTTTCATAGATTGAACATTTTAATCAACAATTTCTTTTCAAAGTTGGCGTTAAGATTGAAATGAATTATCTTTGGTGTCCCATGTAGTCTAGGATATCATTTAAAAGTAACACCCGAAGGCCGGTTAGCTATTCATGACCCTATTTCTGAAGTGAGGTTAAATATCACTTCAGTTCCATCTCATTGATAATATTAAAATTAAATAATAAAGGTTTTAAACTGTCGAAGCTGAGTTTGGGGTTAGCAACACCCATAATCGCTCGGGTGTGTAGTTAAAATCTTAATCAATCTTTCTTTAGTGAATTTGATAAACACCTCATGTTATGTCATGGATATAAACGAAATACATCATGAATTTATCAACAATTCAATGTAATAACCGTTCATATCACTAAAGCCATATTAAGCATAGTGATGAACAATTTAACATGTTATCAATCAATGCACCATCATTTGGTGTCATTCATCCATATATACTCATTAACTCACAACCCTATGCTAATAAGCAATCATGTATGTTTTATTTTAATTAAAATAATATACTAAAATCTAAAAATCATTTCTATATTTCAATATGCCCAGTAGCTCGAGATCCGCATTGCGCTTGGATCTACCTAAGATATTGACATAAATCATATAAAAAATTGTTTTAGTAATATGTGATAATTTTAATAAGTAACTTTAATTTTTTATTTTATTTTATAATGTATTATAATTTTTAGTATACAAGGGCATTGACTTTGTTACCAATGTAGTTTGTACATTTTTGCCATAATATTCATTATGGACTTAGTCAATATTATTTGTTTCATCCACCAAAATCATTTATAATGATTTTTATTGGTCATTTCACGATTAATTTAAGTCCTAAAAATTTTGCCAAAAATACTATGCATATTTTGCATGATGATTAGGACTATTATTTATCGTAGACTCATAAATTTCTTCCAGACAATTGACATTGGCATTTTGAATATGGAAAGAAAATAGGTCAAGATGGCATTGGATACACTTCTAATCAAACATTTATCTCCTCTCTTACAAATGGCCAACCAGAGTTTTTTTTTCCACAAAATCCCTGTTCAGATTGTTATGTGCCACAACCAAGTGTTATACACTTCTATTTCAAATCTAATATGGCAAGTCAAAGCTCCAGTAAAGGTTAGGTTCTTTGAATGGTTATTCACTCATATCAATACTTGCAACCTTTTATAGCGACATGCACATACTTGATGTATTGCCATACTGTTGCAAATTATTTATTATTTATGGAGGCGTGGAAGAGTATTAATCATATATTTTTAAAACGTATGTTTGCCAAATAAATATGGAATAGATAGTTGGCATTCTTGGCGGTAGGTGGAGGTAGGTGTAGATGCTCTTCAACGGCAGAGGAGGCCATGTCTTTGTCACACATTCAGTTGCTCTCACAAGTTGAAAGGGGCACTAGTCTTATTGCTTCACACGATACATTGTGGAAGAACACTAAACATATAACATGTACTTGGGTTTTGGCCTCACCATGGAGTTAAGGAATATTCATAACTAGATGGCTACTTAAGTGGAGGGATTGTATCTCTTGAATGAGATTGCGGATGGTGTTGTAATTTATTTCTTGATATTGCAATAAACTTTTCTTTCTTCCTCCACCAAAAAAAAAAAAAAAGAAAAAAGAAATGAAAAGAAAAGAAAAAGAAAAAGAAAAAAAAAAGAAAGAAAGAAAGAAAGAAAAAGAGAGAGTAGAAGAAGAGAACAACTTAATGCATAAAAAATGTAGCCGAAGATGTCTAGGGGAATTTAAGAGTGTAGTAGGCCCTTAAGGAAGGAAACTTGGTAGTAGATGAAGAAGTTTAATGTGCCATAAAACTTAGGACAAATTACAAAGTTTGGCATCAGGTTTCCTAGTACATAAAAAATAAAAATAAAAATAAAAATAAATCTATAAAGGTGTTAAGTGAAGCTAAACTTTAGACATAAAATGATTTAGTTAGATACAAAAGTAGGTGAAAAGATTCAATATAAACTAGCAAAACTAAGGAAAAGCAAATCATAATAAATATATAAAAAGTGAAGATGAAAGTACCTTAATAGAAGAAGTGAATGCTAAGATGAATGTGATAAAATTTTGAAAGATAAAATTAGAAATGAATTTGAAAAATGGTAATAGTAGCACCATTTAGAGATTAAATGAGAGAACTATTTGAGGTGGTTTTGACACATGCACAGGTTCTTAAAGGCATCCATTAAAAAGAGTACCTATTAACACTGGATGGTAATGACGGGTACAAGTAGAGCTAAAGAAACATAAATGGAGATCATTAAGAAAGTATTTTGAATATTGTAGCCCATAATAGATAAGAGTGGGGAAGGCTGATTTGGAAAAAATCCTTGTGAAGTTGAGTTGAATGGGCTCAATGCTATTTTGCTGCCACATACTTGAGTTCCTTGTTTAGTGTTAATCACTATCTATTTGTAGTTGTATGTTACTGTTAGCCCTGGGAACCATCCATAGAATTTTGCCTTTCAATTGGTTGTTAGATGGGTTGATCTTAAATTTCCATCTTATTATTGGTAGCATTTTCTTTTCTCATGCTGACCTAGTGACATGTGGAGAAGGAAGACTTAACCCTGCATGTAATATACCTTGAGGCCTAAGAAGGTTGAACAAAGCAGGTTTAATGGCCTGATATTAAATTTTAAAAGCTTTGGTAATTAAGGTTACAGTCAGTGATTCAAAAAGAAGGGTCAGGAAATAAGGAAAGAATAGGGAACTACATTTTTATCATTTTTCAAAAACAATTGGTTTTCTTAACAAAAGGTTGAAAGCTATTTTTCTGATTTACTCAACCAAATGCTTTTGTGACGTTGGAATTTAACCATCCTAAACTATTGAATTTGATCTTTTGCTATGTTTTTGTTAGCTAAAATAAGTTAATAATAAATACTTTTAATTCTAGGAATTATACCAGAATATTGTGATTCTACTAGATCAAATTCACGCAGCTGCTCTGGTGGAGCATGCAAAATCTCTTGCTTAAATTTCAAGCAATCCTTTGCTAACATTATTATGAGTTGCTTTTGCAGGGGCGTAAACAGTGGCATAAATATGAGCTTGTTGCTACCATTACTCACCATGGAAGGGAGCCTTCAAAGGGACATTATACTGCTGATGCCCGCTACTCTGATGGCCAGTGGCTACGTTATGATGATGCATCTGTCACTGCCGTAAGCATAAGCAAGGTATTACATGATCAAGCTTATGTTCTGTTCTATAGGCAGTTATAGTCATGTAGTTAGATGCGGTCTTCCAATTGCCTGCCTGGTATTCCCCCCTGAAAAATATATGTTGTATTTGAGAGTTCATTTTATCATCTTGTGAGTGGAGTGCTCCTTGATGATCAAATAATATTTATTGTAGTCTTCAGGGGCACAATGAGAGTATAAAAGAGAGGCCTGCCGCGGTTTATGTGGAGCAGATATGGCCATTTGTAATGTTTCATGTTTCTTTTCTGGCCTTATTGTGAAGTAAATATAGCGATTTTAGGGCTTGCTTTTTGGAGTAACAAAAGAGCTAGGGAAAATACTGTTCTGACTTCTGATTTTGTCATTGAACTCGTAAGTGAGAACAGATAATTAGTATTTTGAGAATGCTACTGGTGGCAGATGTAACATTCCGAATTGCTCTGCCCATCAGTCAAATACCGGTGAGAAGTAGAGAGGAGGGCAGGAGTTCTTGACAACAGATTCCTTAAATGAAAGTTTTAAATATTTACTGAGTTTTATTTTTATTTTTATTTTTTTTTGTCTATAGATCAGCATTTAATGTTTGAGGTTATTATTATTTTTTAATTTTTACCATTGATCTCTTTTTTGTAAAGAAACATTAGAATTTTTATGGACAAGTATTGGTTCAGTTGTTTAATGTGTCTTCTTGAACATTCTTACTCTTGTATCTTGATATCTTATATTAATCCGTCTATGTGTAAATATATCAACCAAAAGTAAATATGGAGCATTAGTTTACATGCATGGTGTTAGATAGAGCAGTTTGATCAAATGAATTCATTTATCTCCACCCATGTGAGAACATTTTCAATGTAATTATCATTTGTGTGGGGAGAAAAAAAAAAAAATTGTCTGGCAGGATTAATGGATCTTGAGTTAAAATAGTTAGGATTAATGGATGTTGAGTTAAAATAGACTTTCTCCGTGCAGCTATCATTTACTGTTAAGTTGTGGTAATAAAAAACATATGCTTAAAAGATGATTTGTTAGATGACCATCCTATTGTCATGTGGGAGATGAAAAGATAATGCTTCGATTAAATTGAAAAAAAAAAAATTACATTATGAGGTTAGGAGTATTAATGTGTATTGTTGTCGTAAATAGATTTTATTGGGTTGTAAAAAGGTATGATTTATGTGTTGTAAATTTTAATTTGATCTATTTATTAATTGCATTTGATATATAA
>JAJIYU010011655.1:0-15124 GCA_030144865.1 Tinospora cordifolia
AAACAAATCTAGTGAGTGTTGAAACACCTTGGGAAAGGGTTTCAACCATTGATGCTATAACTCATAGATTAGTTAATTCATAGATACAACGAAGATTTGCAAACTATGCGGCGACATTTATTATCCTAGACATGTTTTTCTATTGAATTCTTCAAATTTATTATTATCTTTGTTTAAATTAGTTTTAAGTTTTGAAATTAACTTAATCACATTCAATCTAGTCTTGATAAAAATGTGATCATTAGTGACTTTGGTATTAAAAATCAAAAGCAACCCTTGTTCCCTGAGGACGATACCTGTACTTACTGGATATTACTACTGCGATCCCGTACACTTGCGGGATTGCTAACAGTACTCCTACTGTTGATGTTGTGCCAATGGAGGCTATTAAAGCTTAGTCCACCATTTTTCCTTTTTATCTCGATATGATTGGATTTTACGAATCAAAAGTTGACCCAAAGGATAGACCTGAGAAAGATCCATTCAAGGTGTCAGTGGTTGATAATCTACCGATGCAAGTTGATTGTGATTATGGAATGTTCATGTTTTATTTTGCTAAATGTTTTGCCACTGGAAAGAAAATTTTACCTATTTTTGATGTGGTGACCCATTGGAAAAGGGTGGTTGTTAATCTGCACTTGCATGGTAGATTGAATTAAAATGAAGGCACCAAGAGTGACAATGAAAGATCAGGTCGATTCAATGTTGACTATAGGATCTAATCATAGTGGGTCTTGAAGAAGTAAAGAATGGAAGAAGATTGTCTTCACGTGCACCATAGTTTTTAATGGACAATGTGTAATTCTAATTTTGATATTTCAGATTTGTGTCATTTGAACACAATTATGGTTCATTTATAACACTCAACTATTTTTCATTTGAATTTTGTCTTCTGGGGCAGATTGTTTAATTTTGCATCATCTATGAATAATGTTATTCATACATGAACTTTATTATACTGATTATATTCGAAAATGATACAAGTGATCAATTCTGAAGCACTGATCTCAGTTTTATGCACACATTATTTTTAAGTTAAATGTATTTTATTCATTTTATATGCACACATTATCCACATGATATGCTCGTGTTATACTATTATTTACACATAATTCACGTAGTTGAACGATTAAATATTATACAAGCATTATTCATATAAAATACTTCAATTATACCATTATTCATGTATTATTCGTAAGGTATATTAACAAACTGAACAATATTTATACCTGCATTATTCGATCGTGATACCTACATTATACAACTATTCACGCATTATTCTCAGTTGGTTTGTTATACATACATTCTACTATTATTTGCACATTATTCATTTGTTATCAGTTGGATTATTCACGCTTTGTTCAAATGTTATACTTACGTTATATATATATATATATATATATATATATATATATTTACGCATCATTCAAGCAATTGAAAGATGTTCTTTTTATACATGTATTATTTATATGGTATACCTAGGTTATATTATTATTCATGCATTTTTCGTAAGGTATATTGTCAAACAAAACAATTTTTATATGTACATTATTCGATATTTATCGCTATATGTTTATACGCGCATTATTCGATTTTTATCCCTACATTATACCACATTTCATAAGTTATAATACAATTATTTACACATTATTCAATCGTTATCGCTAGATTTTTACACAGGCATTATTCGATCTTTATCTCTATATTATATCACATTTCACAGGTTATTTATACCATTATTCACGCATTATTCGATCGTTATCGCTAGATTTTTATACGCATGTTATTCGATTTTTATTTGTATATTATACTACATTTTACAGGTTATATATACCATCATTCACGCATTATTCTATAGTTATCACTACATTTTTATACGTGTATTATTCAATATTTATCCTTACATTATATCACATTTCACAGGTTATATATACAATTATTCGTGCATTATTCGATCGATAGCCCTACATTTTTATACGTGCATTATTCGAGCATTATGCCTATATTATACCACTATTCACAAGTTATACCATTATTAACGCATTATTCTATTATTATCCCTACATGTTTATACGTACATTATTCAATCGTTATGTCTACATTATACCACCATTCACGAGTTATACCATTATTCACACATTATTCCATTGTTATCCCTACATTTTTTTACGCGCATTATTCGTAGTTATTTTAAATTTATCGAAACATATTTATACCCGCATTATTCAAATGATATATTTGGTGTATATATATACCATTATTTACACATTATTCAAAAGTTATTTTCGGTACAGTTTGATACTTGCATTATTAGATTATTATACCTACATTATTTCAGTATTAATGCATTATTCAATCATTATACCTAAATTAGTAACATGTTATTCAGACATTTTTATTGATAGTCAAATGATCACTTTTTAAATTCTAAAATTAATTTTTAAAATCTTTATTTTTGTAGTTAAATATGTAAATACATATAAATTATTAACATTTTAAATAATAAATCAATATTAATAAAAATTGTTTTTTATGTTAATTGTAAAAATATTTTAAGGATATTTACTATAAATCGTAATCTATTATCTGTGTGCAACATTTGATAAAATGTTGTAATAAATGTCTTATACATGTTAAATTAATGTGTGGTACAAATGACGTTCCTTGATTGTTATAAACTATATATATCATAGTTTATGACATTTTTAACAAACGACGTTCACTAATTGTTATTGTAACTAATTTTGACAAAGTATAAGAGGAAGTTTGAGAATTTCTTATAATAAAAATTTTTTAAATAGCTTAGGACATTTTGTGAAAATGTTGTCATTACATAATATATTTAAGATGTTTATGAAACATCACAATACTATTATTAGACACCATTTTACACAAATATCTTCTTAAAGAATTATGCATACTTAATGAGGACGTTTTATAGTATAAAGTCCTTAATAATATTATATTATGACATTTCACAAAATAAGCTATATTTGGATTGTAGTTGTAGCAACATTGTTGAGGTATACGATGACCATGAATAAAACGTTGTGGTAAAGCATGTAACAATCAATTGCGATGTTTTCACAAAGCTCGTAATAGAATAAAATACGACGACATTTGTAAAAAGGTCATAATAACGTTATAAGACATCATTTGGAAAAGAAATGTCTTCTATAAGATTTATACCTACTTAAAGAAGACATTTATAAATAAAACGTTGTTAATGCACTTATATTATGACGTTTCTCAAAAAACGTCATATTATGATTGTTGTTATAACCTTGTTTTGTTGCAGTGATGTTTTGTGTTAGGCCTATATCGTAAATGATAATGTGATTATCTGAGTACTTGATAATGGAAAGATTGTCCGGCCAGCTGGATTGTCATCCTCCTCTTCGTCATTTGATGAGATGACTATGGGTGCATAAAATAGGTATACTTAAGAACCTTCGGGGTCATCTGTCCATTTCGGTTATCCATCCTTGGTGTGAAAAGAAATTTGAGAGAAATTCGTAAAACCTACATTGGATCTCTTGAAAAAGCGGTCCTTCTCAAGGATACCTAGAACAGATAACTAAGAAGCTTATATTTGTCAAAGACAAAACCTATCTAGAATTGTCTTAGAATATACATAAGATATACATATGCTTCTATAGGAAAATAGTAGAGATTCGGGATTTGAAAAGGAAACAAAAAAGGGTATATAGGATCAGGTAAATGGCCAAAAGAACATACCATGATTCATGGTAATAATCTGAAGAAAAGAGTCAATCCAAGGTTTGATCGAGGGTAGAATAGAAGATTTTTTCACGAAGCTCAAGAGGGAGGGAAGAAATAAAATCCATGGGTATCATGGTTTGTAGATCTAGCGGTTCAAAAGGACCTGGATCAAATAAGACACAAATGAGATGCGTTCTTGGTCAGGATTAAAAGTCAACTAGAATATTTGATTTTCTCGGTATATGTTTTATCGTAAAATCATATTGAGAAAACCAATTTGCCCATTGTAGGAGTCATAGATTTGGCAACAATTTTTGTTTAAAATTGGGGGGCATCTTAGAGAAAGCTGACATATCCATTTCAATGTGAAACTTATGACCAACCAGATGAAATTGAAAATTTTCAATTGCCCTTTTTATTGCTAGAATCTCTTTGAAGGCAGAGTGGTACTAAAGTTTTGAAATGGAGAATTTCCACTTTATTAAGCACACCTAGAGATTCATTTGGTTTTCCTTCAAGTAAGATTGCCCCCCAGTATAAGTCACTAGCATCTATTTGAAGAATACATCTTCCTAAGCCCGAAATTTGAAGAGAGAGAAGCATTTGTGATTATGTTTGATGTATTGTACTACTTCTGTTTGTTCAAAAGTCCAAGTAGAGGGAATTTTTTCAAAAGCCTAGACAATTTTGATGTATATTTTACCAGGTCTTTGATAAATAATCCCATATAATTTACCACTCCAAGAAATTGTTAAATAGAGATCTTGTCAGGCAATTCATCTAGAAATCAAAGGAGCTTTGTGGCCAGATGCAGTTGAAGAACAAATTTTTGAGATTTCCATTTTCATACCCAAAAAACCCATAAACATCTGGAAAGGCTGCATTTTCTTTTGAGAGAGCATAAGGCCATAATCTTTACATAACTGATAAAACTTTTCTAGAATAGTCAGGTGTGATTCTTCATCCTCGGAAAAAAATCAAGATCTCATAAATGTAAATAAGTGCATGGCTCAGAATGGGCTTAGAAATTCTAGTCATGGCTTTTTGAAAAATGGAAGAAGTCGTCTTGAGTCCAAACGGCATCATGTTTCACTGATAAAGGTGCCTTGGAATGACAAACATTGTCTTATAGTGTTCTTTAGGCTATATTCCCAAGTGCTAAAATCTAGAATTACAATCAAACTTTGAAAATATCAAAGCATTGGATAATTGTTAGAAAAAAACCTTAGGTCGTGGCAAAGGGAACTTATCATCTTGGAAGAAAGAGTTTAGTAGCTGATAGTTGATATCAAGACGCATTTTCCCTCTAACTTAAGCCTTAGGCCCTCCATTCTTGTCGGGACCCCTTCATTAGACCAAGGGCGGCCCAACCAACACAGTGACCCGACGAACTTACTCACAATGTCAAGTTCACCGATTACTATTAAGCCCTTTTCTAATCTCATCCAATAATTGATATCAGAATAATTTGAACACTTAAAAGTGACATACGAAGAGAAAACATTTCATTACATATTTGTCTTGTCCAAAATACATAGTTGACCATTTATATACAAACAAGGAATGACCAACCTCTAAATCAAAGACCAAAAGAAAGGAGATAGGAATTGTCAGGGAGCTAGGCAATCACTACGTCTTTCTCTTTATCAATCATCGAAGAACCTGAAATAGTGGTAGAGTAGTGAACCTAAAATCAACGTGGCTCAGTGAGTACAATAACCAACATGTCAACCATAACCAATACTTCAAAATAATGCATGTATGCATGAGCAGTAGAAATAATGTAAAATTTGAATGCATGGCATTGTACAAAAGCAATTATTAATAATACAACCATTATAAAAACATTTCAAATCCATGCCAATTAAAAACGTATTCATGCTAGGGTTAACTCAACAAACCCAACCTATGGTCATTGTTCGAGCGGGTCTTGAGTCAGGCGTACTGGCCACTCGAGCGAGTCATATGCTAGGCAGACTCATCGAATACCCTACCCTAACGCTCGACCCTCGAGTGCCATGACTCAAGCAGGTTTGGTGGCTAGGTGCCTAATTTTGTCAAAGATGACATAATGGATCATAAATAAATATCTTTAAGATATAGCTTAAAGATTGAAATGTGTTTAGAAACAAAATACTTCTTTGGTCAAGATATAAGATACAGAGGATCCTATATCCTTCATGTAAAACCATGCCTTCCAAGACCTATTAATATGAGGCAAAATATCATAAATTGCCCTTATTCGTCGTATAACAATGAAATATTTCTCCAATTACAAAAATTTGGATCCTTGAGAGACGTGTGTAATACTTATGTTCTCTATCAACAATCTGTGCCATGGATCTCAACAAGTAATGAAATAGTCATTGTCATTCTTAAGGCATCTAAATTTTAATCATTATGGTTAAAATATCGAAAGCATCCAAACAATTACTGTATTAGTAGAAATAAATGAATTTGCCTAATTATATCTTAAGCATTTCAAATACACATAAATCTACTCAATTACTATCTTATTAAAACAATTCTTGACATCTAATACTCAATTGTTCAAAAATGAAATAATTGATTCTAAATAAAGTCATGCATCAAATTAAGCTTCGTGGCTTTTACAACTAGACATTTATAATAATAAGACTTCTAATAAATTACCACTCGACCTCTAAACAAAATAAATAAAATAGTCCTACTTAATGAGTATTATACTTTCTAAAGGTCTGGTATTATGATGTATCATCTTTAATCTTCACTTGAAAAAGAAAATAAAGGGCAAGCTCAAAAAGCCTAATGGATCATACTAATACATCATAAACATTATAAAAGTAAATACAACATAAACTCAAACGTTGTGATGACATATGATTTGATACACAAAAATTATTAGGTCTGATACATGTATTTTTATGAAATTTTTAATGAAAATACATGAATTTTTTAATTATTCTTAATTTTAAATTATTTATTAAAAAAATTTGAATAATTATAAAAATATAATTTTGAGAAGAAAATACATTATATATAAGGGAAATATAATTTTTAGAGAGATGATTTTTAAAAATAATTATTAAAATTTTGAAATAATTATTAAATTTTTAGAGTAATTAATAAAATTTTTGGGAGAAAAATGTAACTTTTGGGTGAATTATTCAATTTAAAAAAAAATAATTGTATAAAATGATGTAATTGAGTTGGAAATAAATCAAATGATTATAGAAAAAAAAAAGAAAAAAGAAAAAAATTCAAATTTCGACCGCACGAGCTCCCAGACGCAAGCCACCTGGGCTTCCAGCGTGGGCCTAGCCCGCATGGGCCGACCCGTTCGCCTGGCCGGCCCACACACCCACGAAACCCTCCCCCACCCCCTGCGTTTTTTGAATTGTTGCACGATGTTTTGAGATTTCTAAGCATTTTTCAATGTTTTTCCACCAGAAAACCAGCCAAAAACCTGGTTTCAAACCCCAGGTTTTGGCAATCCAATCACACCTCTGAGTTGGCCAATACATGATGCTAAGAAGTCACCAAGCATGGAAGCTCATGGGCCACGTGGCACTCTCATTTGCCATGCAAAGCCACCTCAACATGCAACAAAACCCGATTCTTAAGCAAGATTTCCAATTTTCAATTCATGTAACACATATTTCAGAGCTCATATTTCCTTCATTCCAATTTTGTTTTCTTTGAAATTTGGTTCATTTCAAAGCTCTCACATCCCTCTCAAAGAAACCCCAAGCCCTTTGTCAAAACGCACAACCACTAGAGAGGAAAACAACCACAAAAACGTGTTTTTGACCATTGTTGCAATAGAAATCTACATAAAAAATGTGTTGGTCTGATCTTTAAGGGAGTGATTCCTAGCCCATCTGAGATCCGTTCTGGAGGCAAAAGCACTCATTTTCTTCCTTGTCATGTATATTTCAATCTCCAAGTGATAGAAATTAGAATATGAGATCATAACCACAATTTATAGAGCTATGAATTTGGGCTAGTTGCTCACTGTTTCAACAGTTTCAGCAGAAAATAATTCTGGGAAGTGTTTTTTAGACATCATTTGAAGAGGCTAGGGATGTCTATTTGGACTAAAGTCTTAAGCATTTTAAACCTCACACCAGAGGCTACAATAAGGTATAAACCCCAACCCCTAAGCCTCTGTATGCACAATTTTATGTTCATACCAAAATGTCTGCTTACAAGCAGATTTCTAGTACTTAGAAAAATTCTTAAACTGTTGATATGTGTTATGCTGTAGGGTGCATTTAGGAATGCTTATGGCCATGATTGCTTACTGTTTTGAGATGAGATTTGAACTACTAATATTCTAGTACCTAAGTTATACAAAATATGTATAATAGGGTCTTAAATCAATAGGGCAATAGATATGCATAGGCACTTGAAAAACCATAGGAAATTGAAGTTTTGAACAATCTGTTATATAATAGAAAAGTAGGAAACTAGTTGACTGACCAAATGTAGTTATATTGAGCTGACATTTGGTGGAGAGGTCATTGGATATGTCAAGATTGTGTGTATGGAATTTCAGCCCAATCTGAATTCGGTAAGGGGGCCAATTAATGCACCATTTTACCATCTATCACATGAGGTACGGGATTTCACAATACCTGTTAATGCACTTAGAAACCTTAGTAAATGGTGCCCAAAAATCAGAATCTAAAATTCTAGTGAAGGTTTAGGTAGTGTAGATCAAATCTAAAAATTTTCTCACAAATCCTACTTATATATTAATCGTAGAAAATTTGACAAATTCACTACGCAAAGAGGGCAAATGCTTGAATTTGGGCTAAGTGTTTAAATTTGAGAATTGTTGCTTAATTGGCCCAATTTTGACTTAACTTGACCTGATTGGACCCAAATTGACCAAGGATAACCAAAATTAATCATGCTGAACAATTTTGACCAAGTTTGACTTGTTGATCAAGTTTGACAGATTGACCGAATTTGACCGAATCGGATTTGGGTCGATCGAGACTGATTAGGGATAGTCGAGAAGGGAATTAGGCCACATTATCTAAAGAAATGAAATTGAGTTTAAATAATACAGACTCGAGTGAGCATTATGGGACGGGGTCTATTGTCAACGAGACATCAGTGCACGAGACCCGAAGTAAGTAGTTTGATTTAGGTGTTTTCTATGACTTGTATTCCTTGCATGAAACATGTGTAAAACGACATGATTTAAATGGTTTCATGAGCTTGAGATATATCTGAATGATTTAAAGAAAATGTAGATGTACACGGGTAATGAGACCATAGGCTCGAGGGCCGAACATCAAGGTCAGGGTACATGATATGATTGGGATTAGACTCGAGGGCTAAGCGTCGAGGTTAGGGCACATGATCAGTGCACCTAGCCTCAAAACCTACTTGAGTCACGACATTTGAGAGCCGAGCATCGGTGTTAGGGTATTCAATGGGTATGCCTAGCTCACGACCCGCTCGAGTGGTTAGTACACCTTACTTAAGACCCACTGAAGCGATAACCATAGGTTGGATTTGCTGATTTAACCCTAGCCTGGATACAGTTTTTAACTAGCATGCATTTGAGATGTTTTTCGAAACTATTGCACTGTTCATAACTGCTTTATATTATGCCATGCATTCAAATATTAGATCATTTTTACTACTCATGCATACATACACTATTTTGGAATGTCAGTTATGGTTGACATGTTGGTCTTACTATTCACTAAGCCACATTGATTTTAGGCTCACTACTCTATAATATTCCAGGTTCTTCAGTGGCTAATAAAGGGAAGGGCGTGATGATCACCTAGCTCTTTGACGTTCTCTGTTCCTTTTTCTTGGTCCTCTAGTTAGAGGCCAGTCATTCCTTTTGTATATGTTCGCTTACTTTCACCTCAAGTCTTTTAATTATTCTAATATCGTTTGTTGTATAGATTGGATAGGTTTAACAGTGATTGGGTGAACTCAACATGGTGTATGAGTTCATCGAGCCACTGTACCGGTCGGGTCGCCCTTTGGCTTAGGAAGGGGTCCCAACAAACTTGGTATCAGAGCCTAGGTTCGAAAAAATTGAAAAACTCTAATAAATAAAGAACCAAGCCATATCAGAATGATAGGGAAAGTAAACAAATCATCAAACAAAGGAAAGAAACTGTCATTCATAAAACGTATCTTGAATGGAATATACTATACTATTGAGCTTTTAGAGTTAGGTCTGTTTTGAATGCTTGAATAACCAATAGTTCGATTTGAACTGCAAATAGAGATGCCACCCAGGAGGGGTAGAGCACCCCTTAGGAGGGGTAGACCACCGCTTAGGCCTAAGGAGCCAACACCACCACTACCACCTCCGGTTCAGCCCAAGCTAGACCCTATGCAAAGGCTCAAAGTTGTGATTAGGGCCTCTAAAAGGGCTACTTAGGCCCAAATGACCTTGCTAATGGAAAAACTTGACAGGTTGGAGGCTAATAGATAGAGAGCCGAACCAGTAGCGCAGCCTGCTCCACCTGTGCCACCAACTGCTGAGCCACCAGTTAGGCCAGTGGCAGCACCAATAGCCCCAGCCCAGGACAGACAGGGGGATGAGAGAGCCCATGTCTAACTCCTCAAGAGTTTTATGGATTTGCGCCCTAAGAGGTTCATAGGCGGCATTAGTCTAAAAGCAGCGAAGGATTGGTTGTTGAACATGGAGAAGAACGTCGAGACCCTGAGATTATCAGAAGCAAATTAGGTTCTATTTTCAACCCATATGTTAGAGAGTGAGGTTGCGAGATGGTGGCATTCTACGAGGAACATTGAGGGCCCAATTCGATGGGTTCGCTTAGCTCACGACCTGTGCAAGTGGCTAGTATGTCTGACTCAGGACCCACTCGAGCGACGACCATAGGTTGGGTTTGTTGATTTACCCCTAGCTTGAATACAATTTTTAACTGACATGTATTTAAAATGTTTTCTGAAATTGTTGCACTATTCATAAATGTTTTATACTATGCCATGCATTCAAATATTATATCATTTTTATTGCTCGTGCATACATACACTATTTTAGAATGTGGGTTATGGTTGACATGCTAGTCTTATTATTCACTAAGCTACGTTGATTTTAGGCTCACTGCTCTACTAATATTTCAAATTCTTCGGTGGCTGATAAAAGGAAAGGGCATAGTGATCGCCTAGCTACCTGACGTTCTCTTTTCCCTTTTCTTGGTCCTTTGGTTAAAGGTTGGTCATTCCTTTTGTATATGTATATATATGTGGGGTCAACTATGTATTTTGGACATGACAATTATGTAATATAACGATCACTCTCTGTATGTTTGTTTACTTTCGCCCTAAGTCTTTTAATTATTCTGATATCGTTTGTTGTATGAGATTGGAGAGGCTTAACAGTAGTTAAGAGAACTCAACCTGGTGTGTGAGTTCGTCAGGCCATTGTGCCGGTCAAGGCACCCTTTGGCCTAGGGAAGGGGTCCTAACAAACACATATCAATCAGTAGGTGATTCAAACATTAAATTGTTTACAATTATCGTTAAGACTAAAGGGTTCAACCCTGGTGTCTTTGTGGTCCAAGAGATCAATCATCCCAAGATGACGCCAAATGGCTCATCATCAGATCTTGACATCATATGGAATCATGTTTAAATATAAAATCAGTCTTATCAAAATTAAAATCAATGATCATATATGTAATCAAATATCAATCGACCAAAGCCAAATCTATCAAATATTTGGGACACCCACGATGACATTCAACTGTTGAAGAGATTAAAACAGCTAAAGGGCTCACAATAAGCAAGAGATGGCTAAAAAATCTTTTTGGTACGTCCAAAGAGAATGCAAATGAATATTACAATGTTGAAGCAACTGCCAGAGCTTTTATTTTGTATCTACTGGGCAATACACTGGTTACTGATAAGAGCGGTACTCGAGTTCATGTGTCATTTCTTCAGCTTTTAAAGAATGTGGATACTATCGGGTCGTATGTGTGGGGAGCAGCAGCTCTTGCCTTTTTGTACCGCCAACTCGGTAGTGTGTTTCACGAGCTGATGTTTGTCAGGTTGCAGGATATCTCACCCTACTTGAGGTATATTTGCGACTCTCATTTAACCTTATACATTTGTGTTTTCTATATAAATGACGATTGTTTCAATTTGTGCATTCTATAGGGTTGGATATATGACCATTTTTCCTTTACTCATCCACATGTCAATCCCCACTACTATAATAATTTGTCGCGTGTTGTTATGTGGACCCAAAAGATGGAGGTGGGTCTTGATGATGACTATATGTTGACACTGCGTCGGACAATTGATCAGTTGCATCCTCATGAGGTAAGTATTACATGTTATTGAAATCTTTGTATTATAAATAGTTATTGAAATCTTTTAACTTAAAGTAGTTCTATCTTTTTCAGGTTTACTGGGATCCGTATAGGGAGGCAAGAAAGGGTGCATTTGTATCGAAGGTGGCATTTTATATTGGGTTGATTAACTGTTTAGATGTTGTTGAGCCATACCACCCCGATAGATTTCTCCGACAATTAGGATATGTACAGTCAATACCTAACCCTCCACTTGAGCCAATAAGAGCAGATTGAGGGACCACAAGCAATAAATATTCAGTGAAGCACATGTTTATTCCTCAATTATTTGAAAGGTGGCAAAACCATATCTTAGGATACAGTGTTCGGGGGGATGAGGCACGCCATCCATGGGATTCATCACCAGGTTACATGGAGTGGTTCTCATCAATATCTCATCCTATTATTGAAAACCCAGAGGCATTTGATGAGCATGGCAACCACAATTTAGAAAACGATATCATGCAGGTAAATATTCATTACATTGAACATTTAAACAACAAAAAATTTATGTTTGTTTGTCTTTTAATAGTTTTAATTTGTTGTGCCAGCGGAATAAGGTTGCATTGGACATGGGGCTACAGTGGAGATCACTACCTGAAGATCAATTAACCATTGATGGAGCACGCAGCTGTGTTGACTCCATGATCGATGCGCTCGCAGGTATTGACATTGGAGGAATGACTTCTAGGACTGTTGATGAGGCAACCACACCTTCGAGCCCTATTCCACCGGATACTGCTGGATCATCGCAGCCATTTCGAAGGTTTTTTTCAAGGAAGCGGAGGGCCTCTCATGATACTTAGATTTAGATACTTTGTAAGACATTGTAATGACTTTGAACTGTAATCGACTAAAACTTAATTTTAGTTATAATCTTTGTTTACAATTTATTTGTGTATTCATGTATTCAGTGTACAGATGCTTGCATGTGAAATTTGAGCTCAAATTAAAAAAAACAAAAAAAAAAAGAAAACCCTGTTTGGGAGTGGGTCTCGGCCACCCAGGGCCGAGACCCTCAGTGAAGGTCTCGGCCACTCAGGGCCGAGACCATCCCCATTGTTTCGGCCACCCAGGGCCGAGAATCAAGTATGGGTCTCGGCCGATCTGGGCTGAGGCCACACTGTGGGTCTTGACCGAACTTGGCCGAGACCCACAGTGAGGGTCTCGATCTTAGGTGGCCGAGACCCACTCCAACACGTAGTTGTTTATGTTTTTTTTTTTTAAGATCATTCAAAGTCACATAATGATTATTTACATCAAAAATTCATTTGAAATTGAGAACATATAAATATTTACATCAAAAGATCATTCAAAGTTGACAACATATTCACATCAAAAGTTCATACAAAATTTATAATGAATTTGTATACAAAAGTAATATTGTCCGGTGTACATACAAAAAACTAGGCTACGGAGTATTGAGACTAATAATTTCTTCGCTTTCTTTAACATTTCTTTCATAAACATCAAACACTTTGTAGTGGCTTGCCCAACGGGCTAGACGCAGGTCCCGCCAGAACCATGGGCTGGAAATGACGAGCATTCCTGCAGTAAATGGTGCATGCAGGAGTTTCACCAAATTGAGGACGAGGTCGCGGAGCTAATCACGAATTTGCACTCTGAATTTTGAGTGAAAGTCAAGCGGATGTGCGAACGACCGGTCAGTCATACTTTGACAGCAGAAATCCTCCAACAAAGAGCGCAACTTCCATCCCAAAGCTGAGCTGGAGTCCCTTTTCTCCGGGATATGCCTGATTTCCCCCTGACGGAACGGAACTCAATCTAAGTCATACATGTTTCTGTCTATAGTTGTCTTAGTGGGATCTATCTTTAGTATTTTTGTCTGTCCACCTGTGGCTACAGTAGTCGGGTCTAGATATATTGCCTCTTAACTAGAGGAAGAACATAGTGGTTCACATAGGATATTAGAGACAACAACGACTATGGACTGAATTTACTCCCTTCACTTGTATATATTTGTGTTTCTTGAAACACTCTTTTTTGGTAACACCCCTCTCTTTTATGGAAGGGTACTATAGATGTACGGGTCCATCAAGATGTAATACGTTCAAGTCGTCTATGTCAAGATGGCAAAATACGGCATATCAATGCTTGTATGTTGCCTTTCCCCTATCCTACAACTAGTGATTATGTTTGCTATAAGGTCCTTGTTTCTGCCCGAGGATCCCTGATTATGTGCCATTCTTTCGTTATTGGCGGAATTGGCGCATTAGGCTTGAACAAAACCTACATACAATGAACATAATTATTCACAAGCATAATTATTTATCAAATTACTAATTAAAGAAAAGTAGTAGTTGTTTACCCTGACAAAGTGATTATCACTAACAAACCTTGTCCCAATCATATTCCTCATTTGAAAAGGCAATGCTTCGTTTCGCAGTGGGAGGAATGTCATGCACTGATCACTGGATAATTGGACTAACACTACATGGAAAGTAGTTGCCATCAATAAACCCATATCAGGTAGTAGTTGTCATCCATTTCTCTAGTAGAGCCGGTGATTGGTCACATTTTAATGATTCTTTCATTTCTTGCACCCTGTTTGAACCGAGATAATTGGCATATTGGGCTTCCTAACTGTTAAGCTCGCACAACATATCAATTTTTACCTGCTGCCAACCATCATCCCCAAGACCAAGGCCTGCTGCAATGACACGATACCCACAATTACCGTTGGCCTTGACGTCAACCACATTTAGAATGTGATCATGCCACCCAACATGAAATGCCCCAAGATAATTTAATGTTATTTTTGACCGAGTCCTATGAACCTTTTGCTGTGACACTTTCTTTTTCAGTACTGCATTGGATGAGGAGCTCGAGCCAATAGAATTAACATACTCAAAATGGAAGGGGTCTCGCTTTTTATCTACCTTCTTCGGCCTTCCCTTTGTTTTGATTTTTTCAGTAGGAGGAACAATAGAAGAGATAGATGGAGAGACAATTTCTAACAGGGCTTGCACAATCTTTTTTCTTCCATTTTCATCACTTCTCTCTATCTTATCTGCCACTTTTTCTAATAAAGCTCTGTAATT
>JAJIYU010011656.1:0-15125 GCA_030144865.1 Tinospora cordifolia
AATTCTGTGTAATATTCTAAGTAAAATTTCTATAAAATTTCTGAGATGTTACACTAGATATTTCACTCAAGGACATACAAATAGAAATAGTGGACCAAACTTGAAGAAACTAAGAAATGAAAAAAAAAATCCTTATGCTTACATAATATATAAATACATAGTAATAAATAATATACTTGAGAGTGAGAAGAATATATGAAGAAATAATTCTCTTTTCTTATGTGATTGTTAGGTTTTCAAGGATGAAATCTTATTTAAGAAAGTAATACTACGATAACGAGTAAACTTCTATAAATGTGAATTTTGGTAAAATAAATGAATAGTTTGGAAAAACTTTTATAAATATAATTTTTAGGAGAAAATATGAATTTAAAAAAAAATTGAAGAATTTGATATCCAAACCCATTAGAAAATTGTTGGAAAGAGAAGGGCAAAAGTGAGAAAAAAAGGGCAACAACAAGCTACAACACACTGTATCGACGATGCTTTTAGAAGCAAGAATGGTGGTTCCTCGTAGCAATGAAGCATCTTCAAACTTCTCTTCCAAGCAAATTGTGGCACCCAATAACTAAGAAGAGCATGAGGTGGCATATCTCATTGCCACCTATCAAAACATGTTTGCCACGTGTCAAATGATGCACCATGTGGCAAGCAAACACCATGCAAAGTAGCTTATAAATAAAGGTCCCCACCCATTATTATGATGTTCTCAGGCAAATTTTTGAGGTTCATGAGCGAGACTAAAAAAGGGTAGAGAATGATTTTATGGTGTTGATAGGAGAGGGAAAGAGAACGTCATCGAAAACTTGATGAGCATATCATCGATCAGAGAAAACAAGGCTTCCAAAGTAGGGTACTTTCTTAGTAACAAAAGGGTATGAATATAAACTAGTTTTTTTTTTTTTAATTGATGTTCACCTATGACTTTAATGATGTTACGATGATTTTCTATAAACTGATTAAAACACAATCCAAAACCACAATCACACCACAATTATGCACCTTATATGCATGCGTAAATTTTTGAATGTCGATTAAATACACTCAAATAGCCTCGAATATGAATGAATATGTTATAACCCATAGTTTTAATACATAATTAATGGGTTCAATATATGTATTTTTTAAAAGTTTTAATGAAAATATATGAATTTTCTTAATTTTCTCCAATTGTTGATTATTTATTGAAGAAAATTTGAATAATTGGAAAAAATATATAATTTTGAAGAGAAAATACATTAAATTGTAAGGAAAATGAAAGTTTTGGAGAAAATATGATTTTTCAGAGAATTATTGAATTTTGGTCTAATTAATGGATTTTTGGAAAAAAATGCAAATTTTGGGTGGAATATTCAATTTTTTGAAAAATGAATGTGTGAATATTGTAATTGGTGATATGATTGAAAATTTTGAAGAAATTGAAGAACAGTAAATTAAATCATAATGAAGAAAAAAATGAAAATTTAGTATAGATATATATATATATATATGTATATATGTATGTATATACAAAGGGGAAAGAGAAAATGAAAAAAAAATTTCTGAATTTTTGGTCGCACGGGCTCACGACCCATGCGGGCCAAAAATTTTAATGCACAAGCTGGTATCTCGTGTGGTTAGGGCCAACAACACAACCTAGGCCCATGCCAAAGGGCTTAGGCGCGTGCAAGCCACGTCTGAACCGAGGCGTGGGCCAGCCCATCGCGCCCATCTTCTTCTTCTCCTTCACTTTTAGCTTGATTTCCACCGAATTTCAATCATTTTTCAATCGAAAAACAAGCAAAATGAGAGCCCATGTGGGCTAAAAATTTTAACGCATGAGTTGGTAGCCCGTGCGGTTTGGGCTGACAACGCGGCCCAAGCCCATGCTAAACTGCCTAAACGCGCGCAGGCCATGTTCGAATCGGGGCGTGGGCCACCCACGCACCCATCTTCTTCTTCTCCTTTGATTTTAACTTGATTTTTCACCGAATTTAGCCATTTTTCAATTGAAAAACAAGCAAAATCCATGGTTTTGAACCATGGTTTTGCCAATCCAATCACTCCCCTAACTCAACCAATACACGGTGACAACAAGGCACCTTGCATGGCAGCTCATGGGCCACATGGATGGTCACGTAGCACTCCCATTTTTCATGCAAGGCTACCTGAACATGCAACAAAACCTTCATCTTTGAGCAAAATTTTCATTTTTCAGTTTTTGCAATTCATCTTCCATAGTCCATTTATCCCTCATTTGGAGTCTGTTTTTAGTGATCTAGGGCTCTTTGGAAAGCCCTTACTATCCTCTACAACATTGCAAAGGCCGTTGGTCAAACCCTACATTCGTTTGAGACTGAAACGACCGCAAATAGAATTGTTTGACACTATTGCAGCTGGAAACCTATAGAAAACTGTGTTGTAGCAAACTTTGAAGGGTTGATTTTTGACCCATTCAAGGTCCATTCCCGAGGTAAAACCCCTTGTTTTATTCCTTATCCTGTGCACTTTCATATAGGAGTGGTAGAAATCAGAAACTGAAGTTTTAAACCTATTTTACAAAGCACTAAAGTTGATTATTAATCAATTGTTACAACAATTCCAGCAAAAGATAGTTCTTAGAACCAGTTTTGAGGCATCATTTGAAGTGGCTAGGGACATCTGTTTTGACTGAAATTTGAGGGGTTTTAAACCTCACACCAGAGGCTACAAGGAAGAATAAACCCCAACCCCTAAGTCTCTGTATACATAATTTTATGTCCACGCCAAGACGCCTAGTTACATACAGGTTTTTGGTACTTAGAAAATATTTTGAACTATTGATATATGTGCTAAGTTGTAGTGTGAATTTAGGAATGATTATAGTCATGATTGCTTACCATTTTGAGATGAGACTTGAACTATCAATATTCTAGAATCTAAGCTATACAAAATATGCAAGATAAGGCCTCAAATCAGTAGAGCAATAGAGATGTTTAGGCACTTCAAAACCATTGGGAACTAGGACATTCGAATAATCTATTATATAATAGAAAATGTAGGAGACCAATTGACTAACTAAAAGTGGATTTTTTGAGCTGCAATTTGGTGGAGAGGTCACTATACATGTCACAATTATTTGTACCAAATGTTGCCTAATTTGAATTGGGTAAAGGGGTCAATTGATGCACCATTTGACTGCCTATCACATAGGATACGGGATTTCACAGTCCCTATTACTATACTTAGAAACCATAGCAAATGGTGTCCAAAAATCCAAATCTAAAATTCTAATGAATGTTTAGGAAGTTTAGATGAAATCTGTAATGGTTTGCGCAAATCTGACATACGGATTGATCGTAGAAAAATTTACCAATTCATTGTGCATGGAGAGCAAAACAACTTGAATTTGGGCAAAGTGTGCGCCTAAATGGGCCAATTTTGAACTAATTTGGCTCAATTTGATCCAATTTGACTAAATTTGACCAAAATTAGTCATGTTGACCAATTTTAACCAAGTTTGACTTGTCGGGACCCCTTGCTCTAAGTCAAGGGCGGCCCGACCAGCCCAGCGGCTTGACGAACCCTCTCACCAAGATGAGTTCGCTGGACCACTGTTAAGCCCTTTGCAAATCTCCTATGATCGGACAATATTAGAATAATCGGAACAATTAAAAGCAAAAGTAAGCAATAATCCAAAACAGAAGCATTTTATTTACATCAGTCTTGTCCAAAATACATATTTGACCATTTACATTAGTATAGTAGTGACCAACCTCAAAAGAAAAAGAAAATACCAAAAGAAGCTGAGAAGGTAGTCGTCAGGGAGTCAGACAATCACTAAGCCTTTCCCCTTGTCGGCCGCCGTAGAACCTAAAATGGTGATAGAGTAGTGAGCCTATAATCAATGTGGCTCAATGAGTAGGAAGTTCAGCATGTCATCCATAACCAGTATTCCAAAACCATGCAAACATGTATGAGTAGTAAAGATGATATGACATTCAAAAGCATGACATAGCATAAAAACAATTATAAATAGTACAACAGTTTCATAAAACATCTCAAATTCATGACAGTTAAAAACGCATCCAGGCTAGGTTAACTCAACAACCCAACCTATGGTCATCGCTCGAGCGGGTCGTAAGTCAGGCGTATTGGCCACTTGAGCGGGTCATAAGCTAAGTGTGCTTCTCGAACACCCTAACCCCGTGCTCGGTCCTCAAGTGTCGTCACTCGAGAGAGTCGGAAGCTAGGCACGTTAACCATACGCCCTAACCCCATGCTCGGACCATGAGTCAGATCTCATCGTGTACCCTGACCCCACGCTCGGACCTGGAGCCCTTGGTCTCACTACCGTGTACATCTATCTATCTCAAAACCAATCAGATGTATTTAAACCTTGTGAAACCATGACATATCATGCAAGTTTTATGCAATGAATAAAAATCACAGAGGACACCTGAGTCAAACTACTCACAGGAATGCTCCGCTTCTGACGCTTCTCTCGCGATCGGTCGCATCTCATTAGTACTGGGTCCTACTAAATTGTCTTAACTTTGTATCATTAACATGGGACTTGGCTCATTCTAACCGTACATCATTGGTCAATAAATAACTTGACTTAGGCAAAAATAGTTCACCCATGCTTGTTCCACTTGCCTTAGTTGCTAAGTCGATGTGATTGACCTTGGTCAATCTCAGTCAACCCTAGTCAACCTATCACTTGCTGACCTACTAGTCAATTCTGGCCTTCATGGAGTCAATTGGGTCAAAAAGGGATCAATATTCCCAATTTCCATAACTTAGGCACAACACTAGCCTATGGCTCCATTTGCGCAACCATTTTTCCAATTTTTCTATGGGCAAACCGTACATCGCATTTGCACCAAACCTCTTAGAGCTGTTCTAGACTCCCTAAAGTTTTCCCAAAATTTTGAATCACCATTTTTGGACTTTGTTTACTATGGTTTCCAGGTAGAAATATAGAGACTATACAGATCTCATATACCCTGTGACAACAGTGTCTGTTTGCCTGAATTGACCTACCTATACTTATCAGAATGCTCTGAATTTTTTTAAGCAACTTCTAGACATATCTAAGGGTCTTTCCACCATATTTCAGCTCAATCTATCATGGTTTGGCCAGTCAATTTTATCTCAGAAATTTCAGCTAGATTGCAGGAAATTTCTAGGTGCATAGATTCCATTATCTTTCTATCATTCTTTCCCTTATTAAATCACAATTCCTATGGGTTGTTTCTTGTGTCTAATTGCAATTTAAAGGTCATAACACATCCATTAACTACAATCACTTCGAATCAGTAACATGCGATATCAAAAACACATCTACCATTCCATCAATATTTTGCTATGTTCTAAGGAATATAAGAAATCTATCCTAGCACCCTAAAATCATGGCATATTTGCAAGTATAACAAAACTCATACACAAGAGTTCAAGATCAAGTCTTTATAACCTTCTGGAGTCTTTACTATAGGGTCTATAATGCCTCTGGTTCCAGCCCGAAAGGTTGCCTTTAGGTGTCCCAAATATAGCTCCTATTCTGGTCCCAAACTGTTTCTGTCGTCACTGTTGCAACAGTATGTCTAACAGTTAGCGACAATGACTTATAAAACACATTAAACGTTTCAATTTCTGATTTATACCACTTGGACACTTGAATACTCATGATAAGGAGTAGAATGATGGATTTTTACATCAGGGACGTGCCTAGAATGCTTCAAGAGTGAGCTTTCCCAAGGTTGCTCCAACTGTCTCTGTTACACAGTTGTAACAGTGAGTAAGTAATCAACTTCAAGGGTCCTAAAATCATTTACAAGGCCCTATTTTTCGTTCTCTAACTCTTGGAGATCAAAGTACATGCGAAAATGAGGGGAGTCAACCATTTTACCTTAAAAAAGGAACTGGAAATGGCCAAGGTCCAAGGCTTCAAAGGTGATTCCAACACACACTTTCTAGTTTTTTTTCTGGGTTTAAGCAGTGTGGACAGCCCTCTTCTTGATGATTTCTGCTTCAGACGGCTCTAAGATTGGGCAAGCCACTTGTGGGACTTTGTAGATGATGATACAAGCTTCAAATCAAGCTATAGTTTGCTAGATTTGGTTGAAAATTGAGGAAGATCTAAGCTTGGAAAGTTGGTTATAGAATCTGAAATTTCTGGATTTGAGCTCAAAGAAGACCTTTTTGTTGCATGTGGGTGCTTGCTTGGCAAAGGTGTGGGTGACATGTGGCTTCCATGTGGCACTCAACCTCATATGCTGGATGCCTAGTTGGCAGCCTTCATTGGCCAAAAGGGAAGATATGAAGTGATGGCCAAAACCATGGATGTAAACCATGAACTTCCATGGTTTTGCTGAAAAAATCTGCTGAAAATTAGTCAAAAATCGGCCAAAAATCACTTAAAATTCAAATATTTTCGCATAAAAGACAAACAAGGGGAAGGGGGGGGGGGGTTTGGACCATCTGGACACGTGGGCCGACCCATGATTTGGGCCAAAATCTCGCGCGAGAGCTGGCTCGCGCCCGGTTAAGCGCGATGGGGCCTGGACGGCTCGACCCGCTTCAGTTCACACGGGCCATTCGGCCCGTGCGCTGAAGTTGTCCAATTTTTTGTTTTCGTTGTATTTCCTTATTTTTTCTTCATACACATATATATACTTATATATGCATATTTTATACCGAAATTTCACATTTTTTTTTAATTTAGTAAAAATTCTATAATTCATCATTTTCCATCAAAATGCCACTATTATACACCATTTCATCATTTATTCAATTATTTTCTCCAAAAATTGAATAATTTTCCAAAAATCATATTTTTCACCCAAAAATTCCATTTATCATTCTAAAAATCTGATAATTGTTCCAAAAATTCATAAATCAATCCTATAAATTATTTTCCTCAAGAAAACACATTTTCTTAATATTTTCGTGTGTTTTCTCCTTAAAATTGCATTTTCTCCTATTATTCTCATTTTCTTAAATAATTAACTCAAACTTGGGAAAATTGGGAATAATTCTGTATTTTCTCATTAAAATTCTAGAAAATACATTGAGTACATATATGTCGGACCCATCAATCCTATGCCAAAAAAAAATGGGTCATCACATGACTGATTGACCAAATTTGACCAAATCGAATTTGGGTCGATCAGACTGATTAGGGATAGTGGAATAATGGATCAAGCTACATCCTAAAGAGAATTGAAATTAAGTTTAAAAATTGCAAATTCGAGTAAGCACTATAGGACTAGGTTGGTTGTTGATAGGACATCAGTTTGCGGGACCCAAGATGAGTAATTTGATTCAGGTGTTTTTTGTGACTTGTGTTTCTTGCATAAAACTTGTGTGAGATGACATGGTTTAATTGGTTTCATGAAATTGAGATACATCTGATTGATTTTGAAATGTGTAGATGTACACGGGTAATGAGACCATAGGCTCGAGGGTCGAATGTTTGGGTTAGGGTACAAGATGATTAGGATTAGACTCAAGGGGCTGAGCGTCGGGGTTAGGGCATTAGATCGGTGCGAGCCTCAGAACCCACTCGAATCATGGCACTTGAGGGCCAAGCATCAGTGGCTAGTATGCCTGACTCAGGGCTCGCTCGAGCTATGACCTTAGGTTGGGTTTGTTGATTTAACCCTAGCCTAAATATAATTTTTAACTGGCATGTATTTGAGATGTTTTTTATAACTTTTGTACTATTTGTGACCGCTTTTGTATTATGCAATGCATTCAAGTTTTACGTCATTTATACTACTCATGCATACATGAACTGTTTTGGAATGTGGGTTATGGGTGACATTTTGGTCTTATTACTCACTAAGCCACATTGATTTTTAGGCTTACTACTCTATTAATATTTCTGGTTCTTCAATGTCTGATAGAGGGAAGGGTGATATGATTGTCTAGTTTCCCTGACGACTCCTTGTCTCTTTTCTGGTCTTTTTGTTTAGGTTGGTCATTTTTGTGTATGTTTATATAGTCAAATGTGTATTTTGGACAAGACAAGTATGTAATCTAATGATTGTTCTTCATATGTTTGTTTACTTTCACTTTTGAATCTTTCAATTATTTTGATATCGTTTGTTGTTGGGATTGGAGAGGCTTAATAGTGGTTGGGCGAACTTGATATAGTGAGTGAGTTCTTCAAGCCATTGTGCTAGTCGAGCTGTCCTTTGGCCTAGGGAAGGGTCTCAATAGACTTGGTATCAGAGCCTAGGTTCGAAAGAATCGAAAAGCTATAATAAACAAAGAACATAAGCGATATCAGAATGATTATGAAAGTAAACAAACCATCAAACAAATGAGAAAAACTATCAATCATAAAACGTATTTTGAACATAATGTACTAAACTACTAAATTTTTAGAGTCAAGTCTATTTTAAATGGATGAATAACCAGTAAATTAATTCAAAATGCAGATAGAGATGCCACTTAGGTAGGGTAGAGCACCGCTCAGGCAGGGCAGACCACTGTTCGAGCCTAGGGAGCCAACACCACCACCACTACTTCCGGTTCAGCCCGAGCTAGATCCCATACAAAGGCTCGAAGCTATGATTAGGGCTTCTAACGAGGCTGCTTAGGCCCAAATGCTCTTACTAATAGAGAAACTAGATAGGTTGGATGCTAATAGACAGAGGATTGAGCTAGTAATGCAGCTTGCTCCACCTATACCACCAGCGGTTGAGCCACCCGCTGAGGCAGCAGTAGTTTATGTCACTCCCACCCTAGATAGAGAGAGATGAGAGAGTCCATGCTCAGCTCCTCAAGATTTTCATGGACTTGTGCCCTGAGAGGTTCAGAGGTGGCATAAGCTTAGAGGCAGCAGAGGATTGACTACTTAACATGGAGAAGAACGTTGAGACTCTGTGATGATCTGAAGCAGATCAGATTCTATTTTTAGCCCATATGTTGGAGAGTGAGGCTGCTAGATGGTGGCAATCCACGAGGAGCATAGAAGGCCTAATCACCTCTTGGGCTAGGTTTAGAGAGTTGTTTATTGAGGCTTACGTTCCTAAGACTGAGCGGGAACGTAAGAAGGTTGAGTTTCTAATTCTACAACAAGGGACCATGATAGTGAGAGAGTCTACACATTGGTTCTTACAGTTGGAGGCCTAAGCACCAAGGTTGATAGATGATCAAAGAAAGAGGGCTAGATTCTATTGACGAGGGCTGAAGGTCACTATCAAGTAGGCGACCTCTACATCCAGGGCCCAGACCCTAGAGGAAATCTAGAGGGAAGCCTACGATATGAGATGGATGGTTTAGATGAGCACCCTGAGATTTTAATAGTATCTGGCAGCACTCCCTAAACACAGTTGCAATAGCCACAGCTGCAACAGCAGGCCGTATCATAGACTTAGCCATTATACAGAAGTGGGCCTGGGGGTTATCGAGGTGGTGGTCATTCAGAGAAAGATGAAGTTCTATGAGGGACAATTGAACAACACTCCTAGCATGTAATATCTCAAAATTTGGAAATAAGAAAATTCATTGAGAAAAAAAAAATTGTAAAACAAATGAAAGTGTGTTAATGGAAATTTCAATTTTGGTAGAATTAATTATAAAATTTAAAGAGTTGCTTAAGAAATAAATAAATAGAAAGAAAGTATATATACACACACATATATATAGGTTAATATGTATATGAATAATGTGTGTGTTAGCATAATAAATGTTAATACTACATATTATAAGAATATGTAAATAGAAAAATTTACATAATTAAATAAAAATGTAGTATACGTGTATTTATTTAAAATAAATAAAACATCAATTTATAATTACATAAATGATTATTTGAAAATGAAATGTGAAATAAATAAAAGTATATGAAAATGAAAAATGTAGATTATTTAATTATTGGCATTAAACATATTAAAGAAATAGAAAAAAAATATCTAATAAATATAATATTAAATAATTAGAAAGGAAAAAATATTAGTAAGTTCATAAAATAGAATGATTTGTGCAATAAAACGAAGTTTTCATCAATTAGAAAGTGTCTAATTAGCAAAATTCGGATAATAACAACCTTAGAAAGTGATTTTGGTATTAAAAACTACATCCAACGGCCAGAAATACATCATTTGCACGATCTAAGATCTCACGGTCACGATCAGAACCAAAACCGGCACCTGGATGCACCGAATCAGCCAAATCCAACGGCCCGCACTTAATCGGTCAGATCTAACGGCTCACGGCTTAGGCGCAGGAGATGATCACGAACGTGTTGAGATCGAGGAATATCCAACAGGCCAGATCAAAGGCGTAGTCGGAGATTGCGAACATACTGCAATCAAGGATCATCCAATGGCTTGGACGGAGTTTGTTGATCACGATCATAAACTGCACACCGTGATCGATGCACATTCGACGGTCCAAAAAGACGCACTCCGATCAATCGCAAACTGCGCACCGCAATCGATGCACATCTGACGGCCCAAAAATAGGCATCCTGTTCCATCGCGAACCAAACACCGCGCTCGAGGAAGATCCAACCGCTCAGATCAAACTCGCACGATCGGTGATCTATCGCTGCGATCGAGAACGATCCGACGGCTAGGATCGTTTGCTCCGAAATAAAAATAGAAAATCCGAATAAAACCAATGAAAATGTTTCCAAAAATCCAAAAAAATGGTTTCTAAATTCCAAAAATTGTCTAAATACACTTGCTATTCTCTTATACTTGGGGGGCACGAAATTTTGAAGAATTGGCAAGTTTCTTACAATGAGAACACCACAAACTTGTCATTCTATACACTTTTGAAACCTATATAAACCCCCCATGCTCACAATTCAACTCATCCCAAGAAATAAGAGTTGAGATTTCTTCTTGGCACCCCCTTGTCACCATTCTTTTCCCTCTTGAGTGTGAGAAGTCCTTGGTTTGAAGATTCTTCTTGGGTGATTTTCTTAGTGCTTGAACATTGGGAGCTATTGTCTAAACTTTGGGGAAAACTACATCTCAAGGTGGAAGTGATTTCTCTTACACCCCTTTTTCTTATTCAAAGTTCTAGCATGTTCATTGATTGTTTGGCTTTTGAAATCAAGAAAATTTTCAGTTTAAGCATTCTAAAATATATTTCAGTTTTAGATTTGATGCTTGTTCGAATTTATGCATGCATAACAATCATGCCATGTTTAGTATCATGCTTAGGCTTTATTTCAAAATATGATGCATGATTTTGAATGTTCCATGATTAAATTTTCAGTTTGATCATATGCTGAATTTATTTATTTTAGTTTCATGTTTTGAAATTTATCTTATGATTCAAGAATATATGATTTAACAAAGATGATGGTGATAATAACCACGTACCATCATAGCACACATGTGGGTTGTTATGGATGTTCTTTTCATATGATTAGTTCATGGTTTTAAGAAAAAAGTACTTGGTTGGTGGATAATGTCCCTTGAAGTCCAAAAGTCCAATGAAATTGGCTAAAAAAAGCTATATTTCACTCTAAGGAGGTACTTTGTTAAGAACATCAAGGGCTTCAAAACCCTTTTGGTCTAAAATCTCAACTTTGAACAAATAGGTGCTTGAAATGCCTAATGTATGCAAGCGTTTGAAATATGAATGTGTTATTGTTTTGAATTTGAAAAATGATTGTTTGAAAAGGATCCACTGAGCTTTGTGCTCACCCCTTCCTCTTTTTTTTTTCAGGAAATTAAGTTATGAAGATCATGAAAATTTGAATAGTTTCTAGTTTATCAAGTTTCTATTTTTTAAAAGTTTCTTTTTAATGTAAGGGCATATTACCCAATTTTGAATAAGTCTTCTACTAGAATTTTATTTTATTTTAAAGGTTATGAATTTATTTGATCAACAATGTAATAGTTTACATTATAAAGTTATGTACTTTCTTTTTATGAATAAAGAAGTTAAATTTTTCTTTATCTCTAATTGCCTTGATTTTTTTAATGATATTTGTATTCTTGAATCTATTCTAAGGCATAAGGTATTGAAAAATAGAAAGTCAAGTGTGTGTCACTTATAAAGTAACATGACCCAACTCGCCAGATGGTTAAGTCCACTGTCAAATAATGGTGGTTAGGTCCAGAACTCAAAGAATGTGGGGGTTGGGGTGTTACATAGCAAGACTGCCACAAAGGCGGTGGCACTTACAGCCACTCTTGTGCAAGCACAGCCACCAGTAGAGCAATAGAACACATTTTCTGGGGCCCAATGTAGAGGCCGTGGTAGAGGTTGCGGATAGAGCCAGAGTTATCAGGGAAGACAGAGACCACCCTTCACATGCTATTAGTGCGAACAAGTTGGACACAAGAGGGTTGAGTGTCCAACTCTTACAGGGGGTCCTAGGTCTTCCAACCAAGTTATTAGAGACAAAGTACAGGCCATCACCCAGCCTGACCCTGATTCGATGAGACCTTTGGTGGATGATATTGTCTCACTTTGTGATTCATCTGTATATGTGTTGATTGATTGATGCTGGTTCTACTTTATCCTTTATTTTTGGATGAACCATAGATAGATTGGGGCTTAGACCAGTTGGGCTCCTACTTGGTTGATGTTGAACACTGCAGTTAGGGAACACATCTACCCCAACATGATATGTGAGAGGTGTGTACTTAAGATGGGGGACTTTGAGACTATAATAGACCTTCGAGTGTTGGAGTTTCTCAATTTTGATGCCATATTCAGTATGGAGTGGTTGGCTGCATACCATGCACATGTGGATTGCTAAGCCAAGTGGGTTGTGTTTTAGATTCAAGGCCAACCCACTATCATCTTTCAAGGGAGAGCTTCAGATAGGCAGAATACTCATGGCAAATTGATGACGCAACATAAGATTGATACTCTAGCTAGTTTGATGACCATAGATGAGGCACCTTCACAGTCAAGCATTGATGAGATCCCTATCGTTAGAGATTTCTCTAACGTGTTCCCTGAGGATCTACCCGGCTTACCCCCTAAACAGGAGATCGACTTTATTATCGAGATCATTCTAGAGATATAACCTGTATCAATTCCTCCTTACCGTATGACGCCTAAGGAGTTGCAAGAGTTGAAGGTCTAGCTGGAAGAGTTATTGAGTAAGGGTTTCACATCTCCTTGTGTGTCACTTTGGGGTGCTCTAGTATTGTTCGTGTAGAAGAAGGATGGGAGCCTCCATTTATGCATCGACCACCGACAGTTGAACAAGGTGACGATCAAGAATAAGTGCCCCCTTTCATGTATCGACTACTTATTTGATCAGCTTAGAGGTGCCAAGGTGTTCTTGAAGATTGATCAAAGATCTGGGTATCATTAGTTGAGAGTTAAGGAAGAAGATGTGCCAAAGACTGCATTCTGCACTATATATGGGCACTACTAGTTCTTAGTCATGTTGTTCGCCATGACAAACACCCTGGCTTTTTTTATGGACCTTACACAGAGGGTATTTCAGCTATACCTCGACACTTTTGTGATTATTTTCATTGATGATATCTTGATGTATTCGAGTTCTCTATAGGAGCATACCGAGCACTTGTGGAATGCACTGCAGACTCTGAGAGAGCATAGGTTATATGCTAAGTTCAACAACTACAAGTTTTGGTTATCAAAGGTCTGATTTTTGGGTCACATGGTTAGAGCTAAGGGTATTTCTGTCAACCCTACTAAGGCCGAGAGAATTATCAACTGGTCGAAACCTACCACAGTGACTGAAATCCATAGCTTCTTGGGTTTAGCAAGCTATTATCATCATTTTCTCAGAACTTCTCGAGGATTGCAATTCTGGTGACGAAGCTAACTAAGAAGGATGCTCTATTTGTGTGGACTGACGAGTGTGAAGATCTTTTCTTGAGCTTAAGCGGAGATTGATATTTGCTCTAGTACTAGTGTTGCCAAAGCTCGACCGAGAACTTATAATATAGACTGATGCATCACATATAGGCTTGGATTGTATATTGATGAAGGATAACAGGGTTATAGCTTTTGCCTCCCAACAGTTGAAGGATCATGAGAGGAACTACTCTGTACATAACTTAGAGTTGGTAGTAGTAGTATTCGCACTCAAGATATAGTGATATTACTTTTATGGCAAGTGTTTCACACTCTATTCAGATCATAGGAGCCTAAGATATTTGTTCTCACAGAAGGATTTGAATATGAAACAAAGGCGATGGATAAAATTATTGAAGGATTATGACTTTACTATTGAGTACCACCCAGGAAAGACTAATATAGTGGTTGATGCTTTAAGTCAAAAATGAGTCAAGACTGCATGCATGGCTAGACATATATCTCGTGAGTGGATGATGATGGATTTCGCCACGATTACGAATATCCATGGGTTATCTTCTGAGGCCAGAGTCAGTGCATATATTACAGTCCAACCAGTCCAAGTTTAGGAGATCATAGAAGGACAGCCTCGTGATGTTGACTATGACTTGTTCAGGGCTTGGGCAGATGACACTTCTCGTGGGGAGTGGTCACTTGATTCACAGGGTGCACTAAGGTGCAAGAGACGGCTATAGGTAATAGATGATGCTAGTTTGAGAAGTAGTGTGCTTGATGAGTTACATCATTCGAGATATGTTGTTCATCTGGATGCCAATAAGATGTACCAAGATGCTAAACACACATATTGGTGGCTCGAGATGAAATGGGATATAATATCCTTTATTCAGAGATGTGATATGTGCCAACAGGTTAAGGCTAACCACCAAAGACTCGGTGGATCTTTAAAGCCCTTATCGATACCGGAGTCGAAGTGGGAATATATCACTATGGACTTCGTCACAGGACTACCCCATACACAGCAGAGACATAATGGTAACTGGGTAGTTGTAGATCGTTTGACAAAGTCTACCCACTTTCTTCCTATGCATAGTAAGGATTTCGTAGAACGATTGAACCGACTTTATATTAGGGAGGTTGATGCAAATTATGAAGTTGATAAAGATAACACAAATAGATTAATTAATGGTGATGATGATGCTTTGCATATTCCAAGAGGATCGATTACAAGGGCTCGTGCCAAAAGACTTCATGAAACACTACTTGGGCTGGTTCACGATATTTGGGCCAAACAAGGTGTTAATAGTTTTTCCAACTTTAATATGGGCTTGGATAAATCAAAAGGAGCTTTGAGTGTCATCCAAGTGCAAGATAATCAAAATTATAAGAAA